>JABFTP020000103.1:55870156-56159207 GCA_013387265.2 Cryptolaemus montrouzieri
CAACTCCTATGCAGTTCCTATTCTTACATCTTCTTATGGAATTATTAAATGGTCTAAAACTGATCTAAATGAATTACAATGTCAAACGAGGAAAATGGTCTGTAAATATCATAAGCACCACCCAAAGTTAGCTGTTCAGAGAGTTACACTACCTAGACATCTTGGAGGTCGTGGATTAACTGATTTGAATAATCTTCATAGTAAACAGATTTTTCATCTACGTTCCCATTTTCATGATAAACAGAGAACGTCTAAATTACATGATATTGTTGTTGCTTCAGATTATAATCTTACACCTCTGAATTTGAGAATGCAAAAGGTAGATTTTGATATATTTGATGATAATTCTAAAAGAGAAAGTTGGATGCAGAAGGAATTACACGGAAAGCACCCTAAAGAATTGAAAAATGATTATATTGATGAAATCGCATCGAATAAATGGTTAGTATCTGGAGAATTGTTTGCTGAAACAGATGGCTTGGCAATTGCGATTCAGGATCAGGTTGTTTTCACGAGGAATTATAGAAAACACATCATCAAACAAAATATAGATGATTCTTGCCGTAGATGTTTCTGTTCTTCAGGAACAGTTTTTCATATATTATCATCTTGCTCAGTCCTTGCTTCAACAGATTATTTAGAAAGACATAATGCCGTCGCTAATATTATTCATTTTAATCTAGGAATCAAACATGACCTAATTCCCAAAAGAAAAAATTTCACAAATATGAACCGGAGATTATTTGTGAAAATGACAAATATAAACTTTATTTCGATAAAACAATTCTTTGCAACAGAGCTGTAAAACACAATAGACCAGATATCATTCTTAATGATAAACAACATCAAATAACATATATAATTGATATTGCTATACCCGACACACATAATATACAAAATAAATACAATGAAAAATTTCTAAATATATGATGCTTGGCGACGAGATTAAAAAATGTGGAAAATGAAGAAAATATTTATTCTACCGATTATTTTACGATCGAATAGAATACTGTTCTGAATATAAATATGACAAAATTGTCAGTTAATTATATTACATTTATATAAACAAATAAATAAAATATGAAATGAGATTCTGAGCAGTTATTATTTTCGGAAAGAAACCTACGAAGAATATTACAAGATTTGATGACTGTTATGTTTTGTAACTGTTCAAACAAATTTTCTTCAGACCCAAAATCTCAATACTTTTGTGAAGATATCTAGCAATAACACCTGTTGTATATATATATATATATATATATATATATATATATATATATATATATATATATATATATATAAACATATATATCTTAATTATATTGAACTGCACTTTTGCTCCCTCACCCATTATAACAACGTTGTGCCTACGGTTTTCTTATGAAATATTTCTCAGAACATAAGACGTCTCAGAGTTGCTGTAGCTATTAGTGTTTCCGAAGCAAGTCTTTTGTCCGGTGTAATTCAAATTTGTTCAACACCAAACAGTGAAAGTATAACCGTGTAACTTCGGAAATTCACACTTCGTAACAAAGAACATCCTTCTACCTTCGCTGTATTATGAACGATTAATTCACCTCCACTGATAGTTATTTATATATATAATATATTATGTTCGCTGCTTAAACACTTTCACTTTATACTTTCGTGGTGAACGGCTCAACAACATGAAGACTTCAATAATACAGGTGAGTTACATTCTATCAAGATTATTTCAATTTGTTGCTTTTCGTTTTCGAATCATTAAAAGATGTATGTTGTTTATTTCGTGAAAAATTTCGGTTTAGAAGTGATATTTTGTGAGAAATAAAATGGCTTACATGTTTGGGGCGAACGGAAATTAGATCAGTTGAAAAATCGATTATTTTCTGAGTATCATTAAAATCGAAACTTTCTCTGATCGAACGATTATAGCTGAATATTCTATTTCTATTCTAGATAAAATACTATTCTTTATAATTTTGTCGGAAAATTCATACAATAAAGTTGCGCATTTTTAATTTACGTATTTATGCACTCCCGTTAAAACACAGGTTTACGTAGAGATTTATATGAATATAAAATATCGAACTATCACAAAATATAAAGTTATCTTAATTGCAACAACATTGGCGCAAAATATATTTGAAAAAACTTTATAAAATCCATATTTGATAGA
Source organism: Cryptolaemus montrouzieri (assembly GCA_013387265.2). NCBI lineage: Eukaryota > Metazoa > Arthropoda > Insecta > Coleoptera > Coccinellidae > Cryptolaemus > Cryptolaemus montrouzieri. Next base: position 55,872,315 of record JABFTP020000103.1, read on the forward strand.
AAGAAAGATTAATATTAAAAAGTTATGACTATGAAAATGTATAAAGCATGTCAGCCCGCAATTTCTGGATAGGATATAATTATGAATTATGAGATTCTAATATATTTATCAATTCAATTCATCTTCTATAGACTAAACAGGCGATCTTCCTGTTCTATCTACAGCAATAAGTAAGAACTTGTAGATCCAAAAATAAGAATTCCTGCGAATCAATACCAATATCTCGCAATAGATTCACAGTAAGATTAAGTTCAAAATATTAGGTGAACTTATCAATTTTCTAATTAATGCTAGTTACCGGTTTAATCATACCTTTCATTATTTTCACCATCGTGCTTCTTGAAAATTTGTTATTTTCTAATAATATATAGTACCATTGAAGTAAAACATTGAAGTAAAATCATTACTGAAAGCATTTAATTTTCCATGATTCAAGGGATAATAATAATACGTGTTAATCTTCCTCTTATACACCTGAAAAAGAATTCAATCTCAATTTGCTAAGAAACAAAGTGAAGAGGAGTTCCATATTTCGACCACCGCTCTGTTGTTTGCTTATCACTAAGAATACATACCGCTTCTGGTCTATTTGAAAATAATAAACCAATTAGAAAAATTAAGTATATGCCAAAGTTCTTTTATGAAATATTATCCAATTCCCTAGTTACCTTGCCAACTGTTGTTATTTAAATGTTTATAAATGGAATAGTATTAAATAATTTCATTTCTCGAAATCACGTATCCACTATCCAATGTCCTCTTCACTTCTGACGGCTTTCAATGGCCTCATAAAGGACCCATCTAGTAGTTGAAGCTTATATGTGTAGTCCGGGGAAATAGAAATAATTGACACATAGTTGTCTCTGGATAGGTCAGTTAGTATTATTTGAACATTGAGAATAGGACTGCAGTGTTTATCAGGAATTAAGAGAACCTCATATGGTTTGCATTATGGAACGTAAGCTTGCCTTTTGCGACTTGACGAGCACCTTTAATGAGTTAGTCTCTCATATATCTCCTTGAATATACAACCAATGGCGAAAATTTGGGTACAGAGAATTTCATGGATGAAATAAGTGAGGATTATTGTAGCGCCTTCCGAAAGCTGCAATTTACAGATTTCATTCTCGTACATCGACAGGGAAATTTATATTTTCACAGTAATTAAATGTCTCTTCTCGAAGTTACAGATTCTGTCAGCGTGATAGTCATGCTTTACAGGCTTCTAATCAAAATTTAAAAACGCAAAACGCAGCAACATTAACTTATTGAAATTTATGGTAGGAAAAACTGACGCTCCACATGATTCACGCATACAGAGATTTTCTTTGTAACAAGAGCGACATATGAACAGCGAGATTCAATTTGTTGGAAAAGATGTGGAATATTATATTATATTTTTGGAGAACCATCCAGGGATGATAATGATGAGTGTATCCAAGAAACTTATGACATATAGGAGACGCTCCTTATCCTTGTAAGAATACCTCTGGCAGAAAAATCATCTTCTGTTTACCTCTCGAAGTGTCTTTGAGTTGGTGAAATAAACGCTTCTTAAGATTTAAGCGTCTGCATTTCTGTTCTTCATACACCAGTTATTGCTATAACTATTTAAACCTCCTTCCATCGATCTCATTTTAGCTTTAAGAAGTGTTTCTATTTTTATTCTGGAATTCTGAAGTACATAGTGATTAAGTTAATAGGTTCGAAAACTTATTCTAATATTTGATATATGATATGAAAATCAGCTAACGCTCCAGTTTATGACATCCAAGTAGATTGTATCAGTTCAGTACAGTACCCTGGTTGACGATGATTATAAAGAGAAGATCGAAGAATCAGCTCTTTCAGGAAGGGGCATTTAACATTTTAGGTAAGGTTGAATATAACTTCCTGAGTATATCTTATTTCACTTTCTGGAGCGCTAGGTAATTTTAACTCACGAATCGAGCCTGCTTAGTGTGAAACGTTGCGGTGAATAGTCAAATTGGTCTGGCATCTTGAAATTTTCTTCGTTTGATCTATTGTTTGCCCTTTTCGTTTTCCGGTAGTCCTGGTTGTCTTCTGCCTCGGTTCGTTGGAGGGCGCTAATTCTATATCTATATACGATATTCTCCAACGTTTTGATACAAGAAGGTTACATGATGTTGTGAACGGGTATACAATACTGACGAGCTCGAAAGAGAGCAAAATTGCTGTCTGTTTCTTCTATTTATGATATCCGACTAGATTATACCACTACTAGGCCCTGGTTGGCGATTATTATGCAAAATAAATCAGAAACCAGTTCCTTCAGGGAGAGATTTGCAATATTCTACATAAGGTTAATTAGTGCTCAATTTCTTAAACTATAACATTTGAATACGTTCAAGAAGATACATCGAATATATTGTTCACAGCATCGAGATTGATGAACAAGGAATAACGTTGGGGCATTTCCACTGTTCTGAAACTGAAGAATGATACCAGATCATCAGAGTAGCAAAGAATTTACTGTTGAGTTTATTATAATGAGGAATATTTATTTCAGTTCGAATATAATAAAATTCCGAACAATCTTCCAAAAAAATTATACTTTACTATTTATAGTAAATATTGACGATATCCAATTTGCTTTGACTTAGATTTTGGTGAAACATGTAGTCGTTGTAGGATAAAAAAGTGAAATTTATGGAAAAAACTTCATCTAAAATGGAATTTAGTTTAGAAAAGAAGTGAAAACACCTGTTTTGTTAACCTTGAATATTGTAAACTATTCGACTTCGAATTAAAACTTTCGAAATCTATAGGAAACTTTTCTGATATTCACTACATTCACATCCACAAAAGTAACAGGGGCTAAATCTACTCATTCAATGAGAACCCTTCTTCTCTTTGTAGTTGCTCAGGTTAAAACCCGAGTTTGAACCCTCTTGTATTCCAACCACTTTTCCATCTAGTTATACCTAGACATAAAAGAGATGTACTTTCCTGGTCGTATACATTGAGATTGAATATTGAAAAAGTGATAAAAACCAATCAGTTTCTGAGTTTCATAGAATAAATATGGTCAATTGCTCTAGAATCCATCAATATTTTCAATAATGAAGATTATAATCAGATTTTCTCTTCGTTCAGGAAAAGCATTCTTTCGAAGAACGTGAAGAGCAATATGTACTCAGAAAATGAAAGCATCAACTTATCTTACTGTTACATTCAATCATTAAAGAAACTATACGAAAGAACTAGTTATGAAAAAGTCAAACGCGCAAATTGTGTTTTATTTGTCTGTTTCACATAATCACTATAACATATTCACTCGATATGTTCATTCCCTCATTGAATTTCATCGAATAATTAAACTTTTATTAGAAAAGCTAATAATCTGAATGATACTTAAAATACAAGTAGGCACAATTATTATTCATTTGATTCATAAGAAACTATAATATGAATTATTGTGCTGACAATTGAGTGGGGTAATTTTTCTCACCACAGGATTTGAGTTAATTTGGTTGCTAGTAAGTGGTCTATTTGCCACCCTCCATGATACCTGAATCATATTTTCTCATAGATATTCATAATCGGAAAGAGGTCGGTTCTTTTGGTAAATGAGTGGTTTCTTTATCCATTGTATGCAAGGGATATTTAACTAAAAACGTCGAACCTGATTCTACTCACTATCCAGCAGTTAGTTGAGCATTATGAAAAAATGAGTTATGACGTCTCATTCGATTCCTAGCAGAGGTTGCTCGTATCCTCATTAGCTTCACCGAATTGGTGCATGGTGTCTCAGTCAGCATGAACTAACATTAATTCTATGCATTATTATCTGCCTGGCAATTATAAACAAAATGCTCAAATACGATTCTGGTTCCACCAAATGAAGTACGGCCAAAATTTGTTGCTCATTGATCTGTTCCTACGAGTAGCCAGAATGATCTGGACGAGGGTGAGTCAATTGCTCTCCCTAAATCTGGCCAGAAGTCAGTAATTGAAATCTGGGTTAGCTAATGTGCCATTATATTAAGAGCAGTCTTGAGTCTCTAATTGCCAAAGCCTTAACCGAATTAATTACTGATGTAATCTGTTTGTAGTTCACTTTGCCTGGTTTTCTGGTAAGAAGCGAGGAAGATTAAATCTGACCTTCATGGCTGAGGTAGACAAAGTGCGAAATACTGTAGTGATAAATGTTGATGATGTTGATTTCTTTTGACCGATTCCCTGATAGCTATTTTGACACTACCTATAGATTAGTGATAGTTTATCTGAAGACTATAGTGTATAGCCAATGGATCTTCATTGGGTTAACGCCCCATGTTTTCTCGAAGGTCCGTCTACATATCCGAATGGATAGTCTGGTTCATAAACAAACTTTCTTTAAGCAAGCTTTCGAGCAAGTGCTTTGTCTAGGGTAACGCGCTGATGTTGACCTACGTATGAAACTTCCATGGTTTCATCTCCGATTGGTGTATTATCTAATCCATGCAGCTTCGTTTTCTGCTGAAGAGGAACTTTGAACTCTTTTTGAGGGCTTAGAGACATCTTTGCCTAATACGATCATGATAGTGACTATCAGATCCTTGTGGGTAATGAATCTCAACTTGATGGCTGAAGAAAGTGATTGCATACAACAGTATCCAAATACTGTGAGTAATTTGGGTTTATTCCTCACATAAATATTTAACGAGAGTTGTCAGTAGTTCTTAAATATATATCGATCACATTTTTCTTAACGCTAGGACATATGTGGGTGAGACATTCTCGGAAATTAGATTTAAGAAAAAGGTTATTAATTTCGATGCCTTGAAATTATATTCAAAAAAATTTGATTGGAATGAATTTTTAGGGAATTTAGAGGTGGACTTTCGAGAGATTTCCTGAGATTTTAGATGCTTGAGTGGCAAAGTTTGGATATGAAGTAATCATTGAAGGCAAGGAAAAAAATCGAAATAAATGGATTACAAAAGGTCTTATCAAATCTATTGAGAACAAAAACAAAATGAATAAAGAGATTTTGATGAACAAACCGAATAAGTCTTCGGTTGGGAACAGTCTCTGTATTTCAGGTTCCCTGTTTTTCACTCCAGCACGCCAAGAGGAAGTGGATGAATATTCGAGTGAAAAAATACGGCACCTGGTTACTACGGCTTGACTTCGGTTACATTACACGAAATTAAAGATCAGATAGTTCCTCCTTTGACTAAACTCATCAACCATAGCGTAGATCCAGGGATCTTCCCAAGCGCATTCAAAATAGGTGTAATGAAGCATTTTTTTGATAAAGGTGGGAGGAGAGATGTCAGATTATAGACCATCAACCCTCATTTCTAATTAAGCTAAAGTCTTGGAAAAAATTATAAAAAATTAATTGTCTCATATTTCTTTAGCTTGAATATGATATCGAAACAGCTGTACGGTTTCAGACAGAGAAAATGTACCAGGGACGCCCTTTTAGGATTAACGAAAAAGTTATATTAAGCTCTGGATGAGTCAAGTCCATGCATTTGTATATTCTTCGAATTAACTAAGGATTTCGACACAGTGTGTCATAGATTGTTGCTTGAAAACATTCGTGCCTGTGGATTTCGCGGAGTGGCTTTTGAGCCATTGAAAGTTACATCACGGGTCGGAAGCACTGTGTCCGGATCGATGAGTATAAGAGTGGTGTCAGGGATGATGAATGCGGGGTTCCACAGGGCACAGTCCGATTTTGTCCATTATCTATATGAACAATCTGATGATCTCTGAACTACTATCCGAAGATATTTTCAGTTATGCGGATGATACGGCAATATTCATTAAATCTGATTACTGGAATTATCTTAAATACGGAGATAAAGAAACATTGAACAAAATAAAGGAATGGTTTGATTTCAACCTACTAACTGTTAATGTTGAAAAAGCAAAGTTTGTGTCTCTCATGCTACGAGTGAACGGACCGAACTTTAATAGTTTGAGAATTGGACAGGGATTGGAAATAGAATCGGTTGATTCTATTAGTTATCTGGGCGCCATCATCGACAAACATCTTCGTTGGAATATACACAGCAAAAAATTGTAAATAAATTGACGAGTCTCCTGCCCAAGTTTAGGTATTTTTCGGAATTTTTGAATCTGGAACAGCTGAATATTTTATATTATGCCCTGGTTCAGTGACATCTGACCCATGGGATGAAAGCATGGGGTAGTGTATTGGATGCTCATTTGACTAATTTCAACACAATACAGCAATGGAAAATGAGAATTATTCTCAGGCAAAAGATTGTCATCATGATATGTCTATCATAGAAGTGAGGTATTTAAACCAGTCTTTGATCTAAGAAAACTTTAATTTCAAAACATTTTGAGTCATTATTACAAAACTCGGTCCAACTAAAAAGGTGAAAACATATAAATCAATAGGTCAAAAGCATTACGGGTATTTGTTTCATAGTCTGTATGATAGAGTAACTGTTGGGGTTGAGCGCATTTTTGTTTTTAGCAGATATTGAGAGTCTTCATGATTGGTTGCTGAAGCTCTCTAACCAAGAGGGACAAAGCATATTAGATGCGAAGGTTTATATTCCTGCAGGAATCTAGAGTTATATTTTGAGGGACACGATTCCGCTTTTATTTTTCATTTAGAAAAAATTTTTTTTTGTGGCTCAACGTGCACCCCATAAAAGAGAGGGCTTCAATTTTTGTACATTTGTTTACCCTACTCTCGGTTTTGTTCTCATGGGATGGGATAGGATAAGTTAATATAAGAGGGGATTATAATGCTTTTCTTTAATGAAAATTTAAGAAAATTGAGGTAAATAAATTATTATTATTATTATTATACACTACTCCTTTGCAGTATTCAGTACCAGCGGATGACGTTTGAAATCGTTGCCTCGGATTTTGTTGATCTGAAGGAAGGCAGGACTGGAAAGGGCTCAGTTCGTCTCTGCATTGGCATGTAAATCACTTTGGTCCTTATCTGGCTAGTTGGGATGACTAAACTGACTTTGAAGAGGAACCAAGATGTTTAGTTGATTGTTATGGAGAGCTGGAAATATTCCATCTTCCCCCAGTGCTTTGCATGTTTTGAAGGAGATTTTGGCTCCATCAATACTGCGCTGTGGCTATTATTTGGTATGTTTTCAGTCCAATCATTATGCAGATTTATGCGATTCGGATATATTATATATTTACATCCAAAGATCGCGTCCTGATATTTCTTTTACGTTGTTACCAAGCTTCAGTCCAGTCGTATCAGGAATCCAATAGTCTTCACCGGTTCTCTAGTAAAAATTATGTGAAATGTAGCAGCCTGCATTATTGGTGAGATTGAATGATATTCGGAGGTCCTAACTTTGTTTAACAAAGTTACTGTTCAACCAGGATTTATTTCGGCTTTCACATTTTAAGTGAACAGTTTTCAGGACATAATGGTGGTTTAATCTTTTCTGCGACAATCCATGTCTGATCATGATTCCTTTTCATCGAGTTTCCCGCCATTGCTGCAAAATATCTATAACTTTTTATTTATCGGCTCAGGAAGTGAAGCTTTATAATAGACGTTCACATGGCTCAATAAGTACGACATTTTGTATAAATAATTTCTTCATAATTTTCATTAGCAAGTGGAAAACTATTTTATAAAAATGATGAGCAATATGCTATAAAATTATCCATCATCAAAATAAAAAATATGCAGAATACATTCAGAAAAGTCTTTATTGAAAATTGTTTCAAAAACTAACTAACTTAATCAGATATCCAAAACAAAGTGTATTTAAGAAATCAAAGAAACATACTAACGTATTTGAGGTCTTTGAGAAAAAATTGGTTCAATTACTATATAAAAAGAAAGTTTATCTTAAAACGCGGAACAATCAATTAAAATGCAGAAGTTGATATAATTATGAGAAATGTAAGCTATTCACTGTTTCGTTAATGGCTTTAAGTGCTTTGATTAATGTAGCTACCGATTCTATAATATAAAAACATTGACCCAGATCTTAGAGTGTTCTTGACATTGATTCAGTGAATTATATATCTTCAGTAAGGTTTATATACATATATTTGATATATCTTCTTGTTATAATTTACCTGAAGCAGTTTGAATGAAGGTGATTATCAGTAATAATGATATTGTTGCCAGTTCAGCACAAATGAGAATTAAATTTTTCGTCTCCCAGAAGACTACTATATTTCTATGAAGATAAATTTTGATGATATAACTCACCTTCAACTTGTGCTTAGAAACCATCGTTTCAATGATGTAAGTTTAGAAAATTTATAAGACTAAGATCGTATCATGTGAGTTATATCGATTGAAAGTTTCAAAATCTTCAAAACCATAGAAGAAGTTGCTGTAATCAACAGAAAGCAGTTTGATTTAGAAATGATAATTATTTTAATTTATTAAATATTGATGAAGGAGGAAAGTCATAAAATTGCGCCGATTATTGAAAAATGATCATTTTCAACTTAGCCTTTGCATGCTAATATTTTCTATATTCCTAGAAAGTAGGACATATCAGAAAAGTTCCAAGGCCTGAAAAATGTTAAGGCCCCATATGTTGTGACAAACTTCCAGGGAGCGTTAAATATGTAATTAGCTTAGTCAAACTTACATTTCTGAGACATTATGAGAAGCCGTTCCAGAAGTGCCCTCGAGCAGAGGCGCCGTAATTGAAATTTGCGACGAGAAAATATTTGGTAAAATTCACCCAAAATAGCTATACATAAACTTGAAATGAGAGACGAAGATGATACACAATGAGTTTCAGACTAATCATCAATGTTATTCTTTCTGATATTTTGAGAGTTAAATATATGATTTTAATATATATATATATATATATATATATATATATATATATATATATATATATATATATATATATATATATATAAATATATATATTACTTAAACTTCACGGTAGGCGGTACATTAGGTGCATTTAATAATAAAACTAATAATGACAAATGTAAAATTTTTGGAAAAATAAAACTCCCCATAAACCTGTTAATACCAGATATTTATACTACTGATGAGGATTGCTGCATAACATCTATGATTCATATTCAAAATCAATGACACTATAGTATTCTGATCCATTTACTTTCAAATTTTAATCAATCTGTTCTGATACTCATCACGGTAGCTGACTGGTTTTGCTGCCTTCTTAATCTATTCAGAATGTCCCTGATATCTTCGATGGGATTCACGTCTGAATTTCATGCACGCCACTTTATTGTATCAAATTCTTATAACTATTCGAAGAATTTTGCTGCAATTTCTGGTTCGGAAGCATGCGGCCAAAACATTGTCCATACTTTTCAACTCAGATTGATCTTCTATTTGGTTCACATTAGACTAACAGCGGAAGAAATAGCCGTTGCGTCTCATTTGATAGTATTCGTTTCTAAACTAACGTAAATGCTCCAGTAAAACCGCGTGTTTGTTATGTGCGTCCGTTTCAGGGGTTAATTACGGTCAAAAGTCCTTCACACATCCGCTCTTTACTATCCAACCAATTCAAAAAGGTTTGTAAAACATAATTATGCTCGATTGGCTGTGTGGAGTATTCCTGCACGCTTAAACTAGCGCGCGATGAGCCGTGTGAGTAAAGAGGGCTATTTTGTTCTGAAACAAATAAGCGAATTCAATGATGACGTGTATTTGATTTCTGCCGACAAAATTACTGTTAGCAGTGACCGTTACATACAAATTTTTTGAGGAATTAAAAGCATTATCCTTCTCCGTCATATTCGTTGACCTGTAAAGGACTCAACAAGATGAATAACTTTGCAATTGCAAGATTTGTCAATCTGTCCCTGTGAAATCCTGCGCGGGCTATCGCGAGAAATAGAATTTACCAAACTATTTGGGGATACATTCATTTGCTTGTAAAGAAGTGCGTGAAACTGGCGCGTGTGAGTACACGCGATGTGACTGAGCGTCTACTTCAATTGAGAAACTGATACTATGAGCAGAAACATCATGGCTGGAGTAATCTTTCCTTCCGATGAGGGTTAGTGTGAACCAAAGATCAATGATAGGTAAAAAGTATAGATAATATTTTGGTTACGTTCCTCTGATTCAGGAAATTAGGCAAATTTTGCGCATAATTATAAGATATATCTGCGCTTTAACTAATAATGAGTTTTCAGAATATTAACTAAAATTAAAGATATAATATCAAAACCTGTCTTGGTTTTGAGACAGAACATCAGTTCAGAAGGCCGTTCCACACCACCTTTCGAAAACTTGCTGCTGGGCAATATTTCGAAGATATGGAATTGTTCAGCTATATTTCCACCATCTTTTTATAAAATAACACTAGAAACATGTCGAGCATTTAACATTCCACTTCCTTTTGCTTCCAACGATTTTTCTCCTCCCATGAAGAAAAAGCATCTAGATCTATTAATTTTTGAACTGTGAAACCCCTGTTACAGGAGTATACAGGTAGTAGTTATTTTCTAGAGACATGTAAAAGACTTGCATATATTTATCAAATCAATAAGGTAATAGATGCATTTTCCATGTTTCCATCGTGATCGAGTAGTTGATGCAGCGAACAAATTTGTGCGAATGCACGTGATGTGTTGTGCGGATATCTTCAATATTTCCTCCATCATCGTAACAAACTTAGACGTACGTTCTTTCGAGGAGAAACTTCTACAGACAAAAGAAGGGGCTTCATTTGGTATTCCAAGGGACTTGGAAAATAATTAGCCAAAATATCATCGACAATTCAATTTTGAGTTTGCCAAGATCTCATCAAAGAGGCGATTAAAAGAGTTGAATTTCGTCAACAAGATAAATCACTCTACCTTCTTGGTCATATTTCGTAACCTGTAACGGACTCAACATGATGAAACACTCTACAATTGCATGATTTTTCAAGAACTCCCGTTAGAGTATGGATTACCGCGTGTAGTTTTGAGCGTAGGAAATGTCCACTTGGTAGCCTGTACGGTCAATGGCGAGTGATTATGGTTTACCAAACAGTTAGGATTATAAATTCATGAGCGCGGGATTGAGTGTGCTGTTTTAGTTGTATTGTGAAAACGTGCATGTAAAGCACTTTCAGGCGTGATTTACTGTGTGAAATTGGTGCGGGTAACAAATACGTGCTTCAACTGGAGCGTCTACTTTAACTGAGAAATGGATAAGACAATAAGAAGAGACAATATAGCTCGAGTAGTCATTTTTTCCGCTGCGTAATGTGATGTAATTTATTTATTTTCAATGAAATAAAACTAAAGTATTTAGATTTTCACTATATTAACAAAACTATGACCGGTTTCACCACACTGTGGCTTCATCAGATAAATGCAAACTAATAACTGATGAAGCCACACTCTGGTGAAAACGGTCATAGTTTTGTTAACATAGTGAAAATCTAAATACTTTAGTTCTATTTCGTTGAAAATATGTGTATCGATTTTCATCCAGTAACGACCTCCTCACTCAAATCATGTAATTTATTATTTGTTTGAATACTGTGACTTCTATATACCTTCACAACTCTTTCCGAAAGAAATTGTCATATGATTCTGTTTTCTTCATCAAGATATTAATGTTGTATCTAACTACTGTTTCAGTAATGACTTCCTGTCGATGTCTTCTGATTTACTCTTGATCTCAAGCAATCAGCATTTCTATTTAAGGATATAATTCATTTATATCTCTATGGTTCATTTTAATCAAAATTTTGGAGATAATTCTCTTATGATGTTTCGCACCCTTTACTTGTATTCTCGCGGATATTGTATTGATAAATTTCATGAGCCGCTATCTGGATTTTCATGGACTATGTAAATTTGAACTATTCTTATATTTACTTGTTTCAACTTTTAATTTCAGACTCAATATTCTCATAATATTCTATCTACAAATTCATGACTTCTTATGATACCAATCTATATTTGCATATATTTGATCGATTTCCTATTCAACAAAGAATATTCCTATGATCTTCAGTTGACTTATTATATTTGGAAAGACTATAAGTTTAAGACTTTTAACTTACTTGTATCTTTAGTGTTTACAGATATACTTTCAACCCTGTCTCGAATTTATATTTCGGATAAGTGGTTGATCGAGATCAATGAATTATATAAAATATGTACGATCATTCCGAAGTAGGATCAGAATCGATTTTTTTTGTAACATTTTGACGCGAACTTTGAACATTAAACAACCTTTAGGAGACGAGACCCAATGTGTACAGTACAGTATGACGGTGTTTCATTCCAAAAAACATACCCGACCATATTGACATGAAAATTTTACTTATTTGGGTTGATCTTCGATGCGTAAAAGTTTCTTATTAGGAGAATTATTATACAAATATTCATCAACGCCAGAGCGAATTTTCGTTTCTCTAGATTTTCATTCTAGTGGAAAATTTTCCATATGAGAAGCAACGAGCTTAATCCTAATAATTTGAATATCATGATGAGTTTTACATCATGCCTGAAAGTTCAGAATTTCATCAATCCATTATTGCTCGAAAACGAATTACTTTTTCTGCTTTTTGGGTTTAATGTACGGAATGCAGCTGCGTCCCATTAAATTTAATAAAGGGCGAACTTCTTCCGTATTGCGAGTTCAAATTTGCAATTTTTCTTATTCGATATCTTTGAGGGCTTTATCTCATCTGCTAGTCAGAGAAGAAAAATATAATATTCAACGTAAAAGCGCCATTTATATTTCTACGAAGAATTTGAATTATATTTTTACTTTTAATTAGAAAGAATATTTCGATCATAGACATTTTGAAGCTATATTCTCTTTCTAAAATGCAAAAGGTGTGAAATTTTAACAAAGGTATGAACCATATGTGGATAGAAACTTAAAAACAGTCCTTGTTACATTATATGCTACATTAGAGTAGTAATTTAACAGTAAATTAAACTACGAATAATAATTGCTTCTACTCGTAAATACAAGAAAACCAAACTCAAACTAATGAAATGGTACATGATCTTCCATAACAAGCAATGTAAATTTAACACACGCCTCAGGCTTTGGATATAACCAACTCTGACTTCGATAGATTCGATTGCGTATTTGTTGAATGTTTTGAGCTTCCTGCCATTATCCTAAAACTCAAAGTGATTCAGTTGATCTAGCTTTCGTTCACTATTTCAATTCTTCAAGAAGATAAAATGTCGGAAAGGCTACATAAATAAGTGAACACAGTATCTTAATATATAATTCGAAGGCTACCATGATCTAGCATGTCATCACAAAACTTGTCCATATTTGGCTTCAAAGTAGTTCGACCATTATCATTGGAGCATATAACTTTGTAAGATTGTTACGTAGTGTTGAATCTGATGCTTCACTCAGATTGACAGAAAAGAACTAATTATCACTTAACTGGGCGAACTCCATCAGGAGTAGCGCCTAATTTTCATAAATGTTTTCGTATTTAAGTTCAAGGTACGTGTCCCATGAAAAACCAATGAATTGTATCATTGGCATTGCATAGTACCGGAACAAGTATATTATTATCTAGTGGATAGTACAGGGTGGACAGATTTCGACGTTTCAGTACTGCAGCTGTGTTAAATATTGTGAATAGAGAAAAATGACCACCCTTTCTCGTATTCTTTCTGCGTGAGGAATTCATTGCCTTAAACAGATTCACGCTAGCTTTTTCCGTTTTGGAGTTTTTGCAAATTTTGAATGTTTTCGGAATGAGTAAAATGCCAATATTTTGGTTGTTCTAGTTCAACGGTTTTGAGTTTTAATGCAATTTTTGTAAGGATCAACCATAGGCATCTTTGATTTCGTTGAATTCACACAACGAAATTTATATGGATTCAACCGATATTTTGAATATTACTTCACAGATTTTGGAAATTTCGAAGGATTGTGAGAATGATCCTTTTTGAGATATTTCGATTGATAAAGGAAATAAATTAAGGTCTATATTGAGGAAGAAACAAATAAAATAAGGTAAGAGTCTTTTTCCGCATGTTATGAAAAAATTGAAAATTGTTTTCTCACAGAGTAGGTATTTTTTCTCGACCTCAGTAGCTTGTATTATCTCCTCTTGCCATGATACAAACCTTGGGGTTTGAGATTATTCCATAAATGCTCAGTGAGATTTCGGTCTGGAGAGTAAGCTGGCCAGTCCAAAATAGCGATTGCCTCTGTTTCAAGATAATGCCGCGCGAGGTTGCTATGCGGAGGAGCATTATCTTGCATAAAAGTGAAATTCTCAACGTGGGCACCCCAGAGTCTCACTATGGGCTCCAGGACTAGATCTACGTAATTGCTTGCCGGTACACTCGCTGAACAGGAAATCAAATCTGTTTTGCCTCCCAGCATAATGCCACCCCAAAATATCATACTGCCCCCTAGGTATTTCGGAATTTGTCTTACTGCTAGTAGTCTAGCTCGTCTTCCACGACCCCTTGAAATCCGGCGGTCATCTGATCGAACACCAATTCTGGTCTCATCCGAAAAGTAACATCTCGCCAATTCTCAATGTTCCAATTTTGGTGCTCGATACACCAATTAAGTATGTTAATTTTTTGTTGTCTGGTTAGCTCTGGAACTCTTAAGGGCCTTCTTCTGGATAAACCCTTTAAACGAAGTCTTTGTCGTATCGTTTCGACTGATACACTGATGCCTGTTGATTCCAGAAATTGCCTTCGGAATATGGGGTGCTACGCACTTGGGTCTCTTCTTGCATTTTGGCACAAAAAGCGGTCGTGTTCTTCAGAAGTGATCTTCCTACGACTTCTTCTAGGCCTAATTTGCAGAGATTGTAGCTCAACGTATCGGGCGTTGGTTTTTGAAATCACCCCCCGTGATACCCCCATTGTGGCCGCTATATCCCTCTGTGATGTGTATTTGTTGTTTTATTTATGAGAAGTCCGTTGTTTGTTGGGAAAGTTGATTGTTGTATATTGGTGAACTTGGAACTGATTACATGACTGTAAATAAAATAAGGAGAAAATAATACCGGTCTCTGTTTTTATTGAAACACGTCCTTGATGAAAAAATTGAGTGCTAATGTGATCATCATCATTATCATCATCATCAAGCAGCTCGTTCTATCCACTGCTGGACATAAGCCTCCCGTAAACTATGCCACATCCTTCTGTTCTGTGCCGTCTGTATCCAATTCGTCTGGATGCGTTTTATATCGTCAGACCACCTTGTTGGGGGACGTCCTATACTTCTTTTTGCTTCGTGTCTTGGTCGCTATTCTAGAATTTTTTTGGTCCATCTTCCGTCGGTGGTTCTTGCCAGATGTCCGGCCCATTTCCACTTAAGTGTGGCAATCCTACTAATAGCATCCTCAACCCCACTTATTTGCCTGATTATGTCATTTGATATTCGGTCTCTACGGTATAATCCGAGCATGCATCTCTCCATGGCACGCTGGGCCACTCGAACTTTATTGGCCGATTTCTTGGTCAGAGTTAAAGATTCCGCGCCATAAGTCATGACAGGCAACACACACTGGTTGTTAACTTTTCGTTTCAAACAAATTGGGATATCTGATTTTAAGATATTGCTCAGTTTACCGAACGCTGCCCAAGTAAGGCCAATTCTTCTAAAGATTTCACAGGTTTGGTTGTCTCGACTTATTTTTATTTCATGTCCAAGATATTTGTAGGCTTGGACTTGTTCAATTTCAGCATCACCTATCTGAATATTTCCACTTGTAACGAGATTGGTCATATATTGTGTTTTAGATGCGTTCAGCTTTAGTCCAACCCTTTCAGAAGCTTGTTTGAGCTTTTCAAGTATTTCTTTTGCATCTCCTATGTTGTCGGATATTAGGACGATGTCGTCGGCAAACCAAAGGTGGTTCAAGTATTTCCCATTAATATTTAGAACCATATTTTCCCAGTCTATCCTTTTGCACATATACTGGAGTAGGGTTATAAAGAGTTTTGGCGAAATCGGATCTCCTTGTCGCACGCCCCTCTGTATTTCGAATGTTTCTGTTTTTGCGTGAAGTTTCACACAAGCTGTGGCATGATCATATATGTACTTTATCTGTGCCATGTATCGATGGTCTATGCGACACTCAGCTAGAGCCTCTTACATTTTACGTTGGTTTATGGTATCGAATGCCTTTTCATAATCTACAAAGATGAGAACCAGGGGTTTATTGTATTCGAGGCATTTTTTTATTAAGGTTTTAATAGTTTGTAGATGATCATTCGTACCAAATCCGCTCCGGAAACCAGCCTGCTTGTAGGGCTGGTAGAAGTCAAGCTTGACTGTCAACCTTTTTGTAATAATTTTCATATAGAGTTTGTATATGTGCGATAAAAGGCTGATAGGTCTATAGTTGTTAAGGTCAGTGGTGTTTCCCTTTTTGTGCATTATCACCACCACAGCGTTGTTCCATTGGGTTAGAGTTACACCCTTCGTTAGGCATGCATTGAACAACTTCTGGATCTCTCGCAGCAGAGTCCCTCCTCCTGCTTTCAGAGATTCTACCACAACCTCATCATCACCAGGTGCTTTATTATTTTTCATCTCTGCTAATGCCGTAATGTTATATCTGGTATATCTTCTGACCCAACGTTTAGTATTTTAGGTAAAGGGTTTTCTTCTGTTTGGTTTTCTCTTAGTCGATAGAGCTCTTGGTATAAACCTTTGGTAATTTCAAGGATTTCATCTTTATTCGTTGTTACGTTCCCTTCCTTGTCCGCCAACTGCCAAATATTCTTCTTTCCTGGACCCAATCTTCGTCTTAGTACTTTCAAACTCCTGTTCTCCTCAATCACTCTCGTAATCATCTCTGTATTGTAGTTTCGTGTGTCTCTTCTGATAGCTTTCGAAATATCTTTGTTCAGTTGTTTTAATTCGCCTGTATTTGTTGTTTGTTTATTTTTAAGCTGTCTTCTCCTTTCCATAAGTATCTTTGTTGTCTGACTTAATTTTCCCCTCGTCTCTCGATGTTTTGAAACTACAATCTTTTTTGGCACTTTTAATGATCTCAGTTAGTTGTTGGTTTTGTTCGTCAATAGTTTTATATGTTTCGTTTTCTACGTTTTCCAGGTTTGTTTCAATCAGCTTTTGGAACTTGTTGACATCGTTAGGAGATGTCCATTTTATGTGGTTTGTCTTATTCATCATTCTTGATCTTGCTGTCTTAGTATTTATCACTACTTTTGCTCTGACCAATCTATGGTCACTTCCTATAGAGCAACTATTCAAAACGGTAACATCATGGACTATTTCTTTTTTGTTGGCTATTATGAAATCCATTTCGTTTTTGGTCCTACCATCTTGGCTTTGCCAAGTCCATTTGCGTTGGAATTTCTTATGGAAAAAGATGTTCATCACCTAAAGTTGATGCTGCTGCAAGAAATTTAGGAGAACATAGCCCCTTTCATTTCTTCTGCCGATCCCATGGTTTCCAATCGGTGTCTCTGAAGGTTCTTCACTGCGTCCGACTTTTGCATTGTAATCTCCCATCACAATCGTATACTGTGTTGCTGCTTTCTGATGCATAGCTATAGAGAGATCTTAATAGAAGGTTTTAAGCTCTTCGTCAGTATGGGCCGTTGTTGGGGCGTAGTCTTGTATTATTTTAAGGCAATATCTTTTGTTTAGTCTAAGTATCAGATAAATGACTCTTTCGCTGATACTGTCCACTTGTACAATGTTTTGAGAGTGTCTTTTGTGGATAAGGAAGCCAACTCCGCCATCTGAAGAGTTTTCTTGTCCCTTGAAGTGGAACACGTGACCCGCCTCCAGAGTTAATTGTCTTTCTCCTCTTCTTCTGATTTCACTGAGTCCTATTATGTCCCAACGTACGTGGGTAAGTTCTTCCTCAAGTTCAAGCAATTTATGTTCCGTTGATAATGTTCTCGTATTGTAAGTAGCTATTTGCAGTGTCCGTCTCCGTTGGTAGCCTGATCCAACCCGGATATTCTTAGCACCCTCTACTCGCTGTCTTGACTGGCTGCTACCGTAGCCAGAAACATTTGAGTCGCCAGGGACTGAGAGCCTTTGATAGGTTTTGTCTTTCATAGTAGTTAACGGGGATTTTTAGCCTTACCTTCACCACGCTGGCGAGTGCGTCTTGGTAGGGGGTCAATTTAGAGAGATACATTTCCTTAACTCTCGATACAACAACGGTTATACCGCCGTGACTCGGTCGGCAGAGCCTCGTCAGTTGTACAGCAGGGTGTACCGGATGACAATTTTTTGTCATCTCTCGTGCAGGTGAGGTTGACATTTGGGTTGGCATAGACCATCTCGCCATCACCCCTTACTACCCGCACATTATCACATCACGCTAATGTGATAAAGATAACAAAAAGGAAAAACAAATCAATTCAACAAAATCATCATCAAAATTTTCTGTTTCATACTTAAAAAACGCAAGTTTGAATCATAACTCAAAAGACAAGAAAAAATTACTCAAGAAGTTTGATTTCACGTGAAAAAATGTCTCTATAATTTCAAAACCTTTCATACCTAACTTCAAGAAATACTCTGATTTTCCAAATAACTCGAAAACGCAAAATACTACCTTGGATCTGTTTGTTGTAATGAATTCCTCATGCAAAACAAATACGGAATTCACAATATTTGCAGTGCTGAACCGGGAATCTGTCCACCCTGTACTGGTCGAAATAATCTTCGACTAACTTAATTTAGGTGAAAATAAGCGACTTCAAGTTTCGTTTAGCATCCCGTTTATTCAGTCCCTCAATTTTGGACATGACTTCTGAAAACAAATATTAACATTATTAAGGAATCAATTTTCGTCCGAAGATCAACTGGTCATTGAAAGCTTCTGAAAGCCATGATTCAACACAATGTATTGTTAAAAGATGTCAGCCAAAAAAGATAGTGTGCGACTATCACAAAAGTTGTCGGTTATATGGAGAACCTACCGAAAGCCTTTCGACACTAGTGCACCGACGTCTAAAGATCAGAATTCTAATGAATTTGTTCCGTATACTCACATTGTGAAAAAGACAATTTGAGTTGAATGCATTGTTTTCAATAAATTTGATTGATTCACTATTAATAAAAGAGCATCATCTAGTTCAGGGCATAACTTTTCTGTAGTTAGAATTATCCAGTGAATAATGTAGTATGTTATCAGGATATCCATACGTGCTCACAAAACTTGGAAGGCCGGCTTTGTATTTCATCACAGCCGGTGCATCAAGATCTACGCGATCTTGACAAGATAGCTTAAGTATTCATCAATAGCATTAAAGATATCCTGACTGGTATGTCCAACTTTGATTCAAAACTCAACGGGCGTTTCGCCAACTGAGTTGGCATCATCCGGAGATCATAGTACCCTAAATCCAATTTAATCTGGCTATATCATTTATACTCAATCTATTCTGCTACTAGAAACTTTCGACTAACTATCGTCGTGATTGGTCGAATGAGCTGTTAGTGGGCGTGTCTAAAACAATAAACTGTAGAGCGCGCTGAACGAAATTGGACTTTGGCTTTGTTTAGTAGATGTTTGCATTTCATTACATGGCTACTTTCCAAAGCCTTCAATGAATTCGCGTTATGTTGGTATGTTGGGTAACGCTACCTATTTCGCTACATCCGTACTGTAAATGCGCTTCGTGTTCTTGTAATCTGATTTCAATTGATCTTTTAGTTTGTCCAACATAGTTATTTCCACAATCTTCACTACTTGTTTCATATATGCTACTCTTATCGAATGCATTAGTTTTGCCCTTTGGGTTTCCGAGTAATCTTTTCAAAATTTGATTCTGATTTGTAGGCCAATTTTATGTTGATATTTTGAAATAATATTTTTTCTTATTCTATGGTGTATCGTGTATCGAAAGGTGAAGAAATGATTTTTGTTGATCTTTAGATTGATGATGAATGGCTTTCGACATTTTTTTAAGTTAATCTATAGACACAGACATAAGAAAAAGATAACCTGTTATTTTCTCTGCTTCCTATATGAATTTAATCGAATGGTGAAAATCATTAAACTTTTAAGAAATTTTCCGAAATTGGCATTTTTGTTATCGAAAACAACAAATATATATCGACTACCTGTACCACACTCTAGAAAAATACTGAAACCTATAGTTGATTCAAATTCTTTTTCGAATATATTGACAAAAAATGGCGAATAATCGTCAATAAATTTGAAACATTAGAAAACTTGAAGCAACTATGAGTCAAAGTTTTGAATATTTTTCAGAGTCTGCTGCAGGTGTGTCGTGATATTTTGTTTTTGGAACCCAGAAAGCTCATTTGGAACTCTTGGAGATGTAAAATGATTATCACGATTCGACCAAATTTACATATGAAGTAGAGAAAGATAACTGGAGGCATTCTTGAATACACTTGTCATCCGAAATAACAAACTATAAGGACTTGTTGTTCATACAATGAGCTACATGAAGGTACATTACTTTCGACTTATTTCTTTGACAATAGAAATTTTGTTAGTTTACTTTCCTGGTTCACAAAAAAATAAAATTACGTTTCTTCACTTTTCGATCTGCGATACACTAAAGGAATGGAAGAAATATTCAAAAATATTAACGAAATCTTGGCCGACAAATTTACATAATTCAACCTCAAGAAGCTTACTCGGAAACACAAAAGACCAAACGAATGCGTTGGATAAAAGTGGCATATATAAAATAAGATTTTGAAATGAAATATGTTGAATAAACTAAAATATTCATTGAAACCATATTAAAAAAATCAAATTCAGAATACAAACGTACCGAAACTTCTACCCTTGCCAAACATGCTTTTGATCAAGACCATTTAATAGATTTTAAGAATGTAAAATTTATAAAAAATGCTTACCAAAATGATTGTGAAATGAACTATGATGGACAAACAGAGAAATCAATTTTAATCTTCAATCTAAAATCTACAGTAGAGACTACTGACGAATAACTTCATGTTAATCACGTGGAAATATTCATTTCCCATCTCCTCTTAATGGGTCAACGTGAAATATCTCTTAATCATCAGAATAAAGATTTTGTTGGAAAAATTAGTACGTCTCAGCCACCGATAACATCTTGGAATGTTTTTTAGAGGGGTATGAGTGTATTTTAAGGGCTTATAATTTTTCTTTCATTCGTGTTTCAAGTCATTCTTGAAACACGAAAACTTCAAAGTAAGTTATGCGTTGACGCTCTCATCTTATTTTCGGCATTCCAACTGACCGATCATAGTTTTGTTCTGTCAGTATTCTATTTCTTAGGGAGTTTGGTCTCCCCCAGTTTCTATCTTTCGAAGGGCAAACAATGGCAAAGGATTATTTTCGCTCTTGTACCTTATAAATTGGAATTTGGGCGTTGGTATCCCAGTAACTGGTAAATGTGTTCGGAAAAATTTCATAAAAAATTGTAAGCGAAACTCTTAAAAGAGTGACAATCCATTAGGAACATTGATTATTCATGACATTTCAAAGCGAAGGCCTTTTCAATCCAAAGCATTTTTCGTAAACGAAGCTTCTGTTGAATTTCGTCTCGAAACTTATAGGATATACGTTATTAGGATTATCATGTTCTCAAATGTTGAGGAATTTATTGTGTCAAGTAATTTGAGTAAGCCAAATAGTTGGTGGCAATTTATTTGTTCTATCATCTTATGATCTGATCAATCGTTTGCGCTCTAAGCATTCTGTAGGGTTTATTCTTATCTAGGAACGTCCATATCGTCAACATTTGGTCTCGAGAACAAGGGTAATTATAGTTCTAAAGAACCTTCACCATAGTGTGATTGTCATATACATTTGATTTATCATCACGATTTTAATTATATTGGCCTATATTCACAATAATCCAGGTTATAAGAGGAATCGCAAAAAATAGTAGCAATGTGAATGAATCTTACTTCTTTGATTCTTCGAGATAAAGTAATTATTTCAATGTAAAGTTTCATCAGAAAATATCATTTTCGTAATATTTTATATTCAATATTTCGTTTATATCATTGCCATAATTCATTGTGTTGAAGATTCGTGATGAATGGATTTCGATTTTCAACGTCCGGAAAATGACCATCCAGTCTAGAAACCACCCCAAAACTGCGTTTGTTATTTTAGGACAATAGACAAAATAGCGATTAAATGACTTTTACGACATCAACTTATAATTAGATAAACGCTTGTTTCAATAAACTTCGCAACTCTCTCTCAGATTTATGCTAAGGTAAATAAGCTATTTATTGTTGTCCGACCCTGTATCGAAAATAGAATATAACCCGAATTTTTTGGTATAACAAAATTTTCTTTCTTCATGATTGAATAATGGTTAATGAATAATAAACTCAAAATGTTGATATGCAACGGTTTAAAATGATTCGCTATTAAAATAAGTAATTAAAGTTAGTGCCAGCGTCTCCTTCATTAGTTTCACGGACGAAATCTTTTCATCCATGTTTGAATAACAAAGTAATAGTGCTAAATTGATTTTTACGGCGAAATATTTTGCATATAATGCTGATTCTCGAAACATGAATTCCAGTTCTCGAAACATAAGCCGAAGCCGAAACTAATCTCATCTAGTTCAGATGAGAATCCTTCCAAAGAGAAAGACTTTCAATTGATTTCTTTGTTCCAGGTATTATTATTTGGAAGTTTGATAACAATGACGTCCGCAGCTACGGCACAAAGGCCAGCAGTCTCCGACGATGCGATCGATACAACACTTAATGACAAGCGTTATGTGGGTAGATTACTCAAATGTGCTCTCGGCGAAGTGCCATGTGATCCTGTTGGTAGGAGGTTGAAAAGTAAGTTCAGATTCATGTACATTTATAATTTAGTTATAAATTATCGTACCATTTGTATTCAGGTAGAAAGTTTACTCTCATCCATTGTTGAAAACATCGAGGCTAAGAATTGACGACTACAAAAGGGCCGGATAACTTGTTCTATCATATAAAATATCCCACAGCTAAATCGTTTAATAAGCCATTGATTTTCTTATTTCATCGGAATGAACTTGTCGACATCTATTTCAGTCTAGTGTTCGATAAAATTCAACGTCTTTAAAATTTTGAGAAACAGAGGAGTGACAGAATGAACAGTATTCAACAATATTATCAGATAGAATGCAACAACAGCAACTGTAGTCAGTTTACGCATCATGTTCAGAAATACAAAAGTACAAATATTGTTGTTGTATACAGCTGTATAGAAATGATTGGAAAGTCAGTTTCTATGAAGGAACTTCGTTTATGTGTTTGTATTGGAGAGACTAAAACAATAACGTGTATTTTCTTGATTGGTGCTGTTTTTATATATACGTATATTCCTCAGAGGTTGCTTCATAGATATCTACCATTACTAGTATTAATTTATGAAGAATCTACATGACGTTTTCTAGTAATTAGCAAACACGTTCTTTAATATGTTGAGAGCACCTTTTGGTGCTCACATCAAACTACACCTGATGAAAACAAAGAATCTTTTCTTCAATATAATATTATTTCATAGATATATATATATTCTTTTGAAAAGAGAGGATACAGACCATGCCTGTACCTTAATCTGGCATCATGCTTCCTACGATTGCCTCTGAAGTCTGAGCACAAGAAATGTAACAGTGGAAACATACTATCTTGCGTATGATTCAATAGACGAGTGAAAAAACCTGTGGAACAAACTCGTTTCCCTGTCGCTATTGCACTAGCAATAGCTTTTCTGTTTATGTTGTGTTAGTTGTCGTATGTTCAAAATGAGTACCAAAAATTTCTGCTCAACAGCTTCATTCTCTCATTCTCATCTTGCACCTCATGATTTCCAGAAGACAAGGGTGAAAAGAAAGGGGGTTTGGGACAGAAAAAATCTGTAACAATGGAAAAGAAAACCAGCAGAAAACTATTTCATCAAATATACCTTACTCTTATATATTTAAACTCACTTCAATCTAAGCCAATGATGAAGATTTTACATAACAAACAAGGCCATGAATAGGACTAAGGAGATAATCAAAAAGTACATAACCTGCGATATTTCCTCTATTGCGAAGATGTTCTTCCGCCGCAGTGTGAGTCTCCTGAAGCATAATCACTTCCATCTTGTTCTTGATTGCCAATTTTGAGGTATAATCGCATTTATCTTTGGAAATATCTTTAATATTCAAACTCAACAAAACAATTCTCTCTCTGTTTGACCGAGAGAGTCCCGATGGCCAGGTTCGATGTTCTAAGTGATGCCGATTATGATCTATAGATGTTCTAGATTCATTATGAACCCAATAATAGATGAGATCTGTTGATAAAATTTTTACAAATTTTTCACCGATATATGTTGCATAAGACAATGATGCTCCACATTGTAGCCGCAGTTCATCAATTCTTACATTAGACCAGACGAGTTGGAGAAGGGAGATCATTGGACTCCATGGTCTCCAAATCGTCAAAATTATAATTTCTTTCTGGGGGCTTTTATGAACTCATATGTTTAATTTACGCTATCGATAATTCAGTTGCAATGGATTTTTCAGAAACGAATTCGTCTGCAATGTGATAGTAAGCTTAAAGTTTGTTTGTTTTTACAGTTTATACTACATTGTTTTCATTTGAATATATTTGTTTCATATTTTATATTCCTCATCGTTGATATTAATATTACTTATTGAAAAATAAGTATCAAGAAATATCACAGTTATGATTCGTAACCGATATAGAAAATATGTTCTCGAATAGACGTTGGTCTCCATGTTCAACAATGAAAAGAACTAAAATTCCATTAGGATGCAACTGGTACGGTAATTTATGAATGAAATGATGATCAAAACCATATGTTTCTAATTTCTATTGAGTGGAAGCTACTTAAAAATTAGGGTGTTATTCCTTTGAAATGTTTCTCTAAATATTTGAATATACGGTTTATTCTATCTAAATGTAGCATATTCGAAAATTTTTTGAAGTAAACATTTCAAATATTTGCATATTCTCTGCATTTTAATATTGATAATAATAAAGATTCTGAAGAGTTGTTCATACTTGTGTTCATGCCATGAAAGCGATTCCACGGAAAATATAAATTCATCGCCCAGTGACCCACATCACTGTCAGGCAATGGTTATAGTAACAATAGATCCCGAAATGATTATACAGGGACTTTCTCAAAGATGCAGTAAGAATCCAGAGGGTTGATTGCCCAGCTATTTTCATGAAGAAAATTTCATATGAACCGAAAAATACAATTTGAGTGAGATGTGCCACCTCAAACTGATCGCTATGAAGACGGGTTTCCTCCTTATATCTGAAATCATTCATACTGAATTTTGAAATTCGGTATATTGCTTTGCTCTACACAGTAAATGGGAATTCGACAATAATTCCAGGAGATACACCATACTGGAGAGGTTTCTTCGATTTGAATTGAAATTTTTTCGAGAATTTGATTTCAAAATATAATAAATCCAGTTTTCTTTTGTGAGAAGTATTCCTAGTTTATATCGATAGAACAACTCATTTACGAGAAAATGTAAAAGAGCAAAGAATTTTTGAATCGATGTACAACACTGAACTTTCAGTATGCTATTAGAAGCTTCTCTTCATTTTTGAAATACTACAAATTTGGCCTTTGATGATATTTGAAGAACCGTGTGTGGCGAAGATACAGGATGATGAATGTATTTTTTGATAATAATACTCATTACCGTATTCTTTTCTTTTTTACATTCAAATGTGATTAATAAAACTGTTCGAAATGAAAACCTAAAGCTTGGATATCTAAACGTAATCTTCTCCATATTCAATGCTCCTTTTAGGGTTATTTCATATTTTATTCTTCCTGCAAATATTCGATTTCTCAAATTGTGAATATTGTCCACTGGAGTAACATGAACTAATGATTTTAGATAGACTCATTAGAGATAATTTAGAGGGTTTGAATCGACTGATCGATGCAACAATCGCCATACGTGGCTTCTAAGAAGTCCCGGACAACATGACTGAAATTTTTGGGCGCACCATCGTCCATCAACCACATTATAATTCGCATCGCTTATGGTACAGTGACAAACGTCACTGTTAAGCCACTCAGGTAGAAATACAGATCCAACTATCCTAACACAATGCATGTGGTAAGGATGCAGTAAAAAGTCATTGAGAATTTTCTATACAGTCTTGGAACTTATACCTAGACTAATACCATTTTTTCTTGTAGATCTACAATAAAAAACAAGTACTGTGTTTTAAGGAATTTTACTTAATAATAATAATAATTGAGTGAAATTTCTTAAAACACAGTACTTATTTTTATTATTGATAATGGAATTTTACCAAGTAAAAGCCTCCCAAATTCAAATGTTGTAGATCTACCCTTAATTTTCTTTATCATGTTCAGAAAAAGTTGTTCTAATTGAATCAATCTCAGTGTCATTGAACTTTCTGGTACCCTAAATTGGTTCAATGTATCAGTTTCATGAGGATTAATACATTTGATTTTTTTTTGCTCTCTATTTTGGTTTGGTTATCTTACAATCCATGAAAGTCAAGCTCGCTACGAATGACTATCAGCTAGTCTACACATGAAATGCCTGTCAGTCATCTCGGTGCCTGTATGGTGAATTATCACGGGAGAATTTATTCTAACTAGTAAGTAGAGAATAAATACAATTAGTCTGGACAATAGAGAGAAGAACAATATGAATATCTGATAGAGAATGGAAATGTACGATACATTAAGTAATTCTTTGAGACGTACTCAGAACTGTCGGTCTGAATTGATTCTGTTTTTGATATGTATGTATCCACTAGCATGCTGCGAAGAGAGCAGCGAAATATATAGTCCTATTAAGGAATTAAGGGACTATATTTCATACAAAGACAAAAGAAGTAGGTATTATTCGTATGAGCAACAAAACATTTCTCATTCAGTATTGGGCCTCGATTCAGAAATTTGTAATTTTCTCGAAAATGAGTTGCTGTGTCGATATAAACTATGAATAATTTTCTCAGGTAAGAATTCTTGCGGTATTATACTCTGAAGTTTAATTAATGAAAAATTCAAGGCTTTTACCTTTAGCCCTTACAGTATTCTAAAGAAAAACTTGAACTTTTCTTAAGTCATAGTCTTTTCAGAAGTGAAGGCACTGAGTATATGAATTACACACTTTTTCGAGTTGAACAATCTATTTCAACGAGATCAATTTGGGTTCAGAAAGGGTACGTCTACATGGGATACTATAGTTGATTCCATTTCTAACACAATTGAATACTTTGGAATGGGGATGCACTCCTATGCTGTTTTCTTCCGCGTCTCGTGCGATCCGGTCTTGTGTGAGCTTGGGTAGTATAGTTTCAGTGGGGGAAAAAAGGTATTATCGTTTTTTTTCTTTCGGGAACGTACCGGACTGTTTGTATGGATGGTGTATATACACGGGACGAGTGTGCTCAGAACATTTGTATCACAAGTCTCATTTTGGATTACCTCAATTTAGATTTTTATGAATGAATTTACTGATGCTATGTCAGAAACCAACATTTTATTATATGCTGATGACTCTGCTCTCTCCGTTAGGTCGTGCGAGCTGTCAGCGTTGCGGGTTTTTGTGAGCGAGGCGCGATGGAGAGCCTATGCTTAGTTGACTAGATTGCGTATGAATGTGGAAAAGAACAGGGATATCATGTTCAGTTTGCGACCCGTAGGTGACATAAATGCATTGATCATGTGAAATTTCTGGGTATTCATTTGGACCCTGGTTGGTACTGGAATGTTCATTTCAGTTTTCTTGCGTTTAAACATTTTCGTGTTGCTTAGCCTGTCCTCGAATATGTTATTGTGTATTCCGAGAATACACTTGTAAAATCGCAACTCAAATACAGTATGATGTTTGGGGTAACTATGCCATGAGGACTTGCCACTTCGAGGTCCAAGCACGAGTAGTGCTTAGACCTTGTGATCGTTATATTTTTTGGAATGACTGTTGTTTATGCAGATTTGTATTGTCACAACACAAGAAAGAGAAAAAAAAATTAGAAATGACTTCTTTAGGTTCAACAGGTCACAGAACGGTGCAAATGTCCATGCCATAAATATCAAACAGACTCCCATCTAGCTTGAAAGATCTACTTAAAGAGCTATTCAAACGAAGGAAAAAGGGTGTTTTAATAGGTAGGTCATTGTATTCGACATATGAATATTTTGATATTGATTTCAGTATGTTGTACATAATTTGTATTTCATGTATATTTGTATCAATTTGTTTATATCCTTGTTAATTTTTCAGTGCTTCCGTAATGAATGATGTTCTCGAGAAATAGTTGTCTATTCTGAATATTATTGCTTTCAGTGTATAATTTAATTAACCTGTGCAAATCTGTCATTATTCAAGGTAAAGCTTAAATGAATATATGAATATGGTACGCTTCTGTTTGCAATTATGGAATAAGGTGCCTGAATTCTACTTCAGCGTGAACAATTGAGGCAGTTTACCGAATTATACTATTTCAATTTAAATAGTATCAGAAATAACAAAGAAAATCCCTCTTCATGGTGCCCTATTTAATGGAGCGTGTTTTCCTTGCAGAGTTTATTTTGGCAAATGTTCATATAAATTTTTTCCATGAAAAAATGCCGCAGGTTTGGGAATCATTCTGTAAGCTAGGATAACATAATTGTTATGAAAATATACAAATTTCAATGTACACAAACTATAAGATTTGTTTGATTTCCTGGGTAACTAAATATATTTGAACATTAATTCGTTATATTTGAACTGTTTTTATGTCCATTTACATCTGAGAACCAGATTCTTGATCAATCGAGATATGTGGTAGTGGTTTATTGCAGAAATTATTTCCATCATCATAGATCACTAATCACTTTTATTAACTTCGCGAATATGTTCAACGTTTTTGGTTGAGTTACAGTTTTGAAATTTGTACAAAAGATATTTCGTGGTGTTTCAAATAATAAAGTAATTTGAAAGAGCAAGTACTAGAAAATTTTTAAAATGATATCTTTTAGATCATTATATATGTAGAATTCTTTCAGATTCCTATTCAGAATATTTATGCCACTTGAAAAATATCAATCAATGATAAGTCGAACATAGTATCCATGCTAAAAAAAACTTCGAATTCAGAAACTTTCCTTCGTCCACAACTGAATGTAATATCGCAGTTCGTATCACAACAAACACCAAGAATTTTACAAATTGTTCCCCAAATTGAAAATAAATTCTGTGTCACACATAGTGTTGAACCCATTTCATGAAAGATTCGAAGGCGCTAACTGATCTAACCTAATTGGGCAGTGGGCAGGGATTTATTTGTGTTTGCACTTTTTCTTGATGGAGCGCGACGACGGCGATGTTGTGAAGTAGGAAAAATGTACATTTCTATTCTTCGGTATGAAATGTAAAAGTTTGATTACCGTATATGGTATCTCCGAAAACAAATTTTCCATTTCCACAGGAGTATCTTACATGTGATCCGTGAAAAGACGCCCCTCAGCTGTAGCTCCCACAATTGTTCATCGATTTCAATGAAACAGAAACCGGATTCAATCCTGAACGACATTCTAACGGCCTGAAATATTTCCATTTGTCGTTAGGTTAGAGACCTTCTGTAAAAATTATCATTTAAAACGCTGTATTTTTCGAGAACGAAGAAATTAGAGAAGATTTTCAAGCGAAATATTTACTATCCTAAGAAATATTATAGTCATAATTTCAGTTCGAACAACTCCGATGATGTCATATTTCGTTTTATGAAACACCAGAAGCTTTTAATGAATCATAAAGTAAGCTCTGTGCCGGAATACCATTGAAAATTAGATCAATCTTCATAGAATTATGGTGGTTGTTATTCGCAATTAGTACCAGTGAAGATCTGACAGATTAGCTACCAACCAGATAATTGTGGTTATTATCTCGTTTAGAGTTTTTCTGACGGAGAATGAGTATAAGTGGCAAGAATCAAGTGAATACAGAGATTATACCAGCTTATTTTGAATCTAACAAAAATAGTGCTCGAACATTTCGACTCTATTGGAAACGACTTACAGATTGTGATAAATCAGAGGTCCACAAGTTTATCAGACTTCAAACCAACTCATGCAAATACGATTCATTAAAAAAAATCGAAAACTCTTAACAGGAAGATTAATGAAGGAACGTAATTCAATGTCTTGTTGAGTGAAGAATTGAACCAAGAAACATCTGGTTGATAAATTCTTCCACACAATGGGGCGTCTGCGACAACTTTCCAATCTTTTTCACGGAAGCATAAATACAAGCATCATATTTTACAAAAAGTTCAAGCTTTCGAAGTACAGTACTAGACGTTTTGAGTTAACGAATTTTTTACTGAGTATTGCATTTTCGGAACCATCGTTAAGTCCGATGAGAATAACAATAATCGTCATTTCAATGGAAATAATTCTAGATTTTGGAGCCAGCAGCATCTGCATATCATAATAAATAATGCTTATCAGCATAAATTCAGTGTGAACGTCTGGTGCGGCATATATTCGACTCGTTTGATAGAAGCAATTTTCGTTGAAGAGAACTTCAACCAGAACAATTTTAATGAAATTCTCATTTGAATATAACAAGATTTTCTCGATAATCTTCCTCTGGAAAAACGAAGAAAAATCTATTTCCAACAAGATTGTGCTGTTCCTCACAACGCAGCATTGAATGTGTACTGGCTGAACAATATTTCTGGTGATCGATGGATAGGGACAATTGGTCTTGTTAGGTGGCAAGATCACTTTCCAGATTTGACTCTCCATGATATTTGGCTGTACTGTTACCTACACGATTGAGTTCATTGTACTCCAGATGCCGTTCTAAATGCAACAAGAGCCGTATTCGAGAGATTCCAGTCGGGTATTCAACAGTATGGATGGCATTTTCAACAATTTTTATGAAAAATGTTCTCATATAAGCTTCCGCTTTCTCGATTTTTTTGAAAAGAGTAAACTTGCAGCTCTCTGGTTCATCAAGATACGGAAATCGTTCTCGATATAGTCAAAATGCTGAAGCACTATTTTTGTTAGATTGAAGTCAACTAGCATCAATTTAGTATTCACATTATTTTCGTCTTCCATACTTATAAATTCATTGTCAGAAGGACGCGAAACGTAACAACAGAAAGAATGAGCGCGTAGGTACTTAATGTGTCATAATTTCTCGTTAATAATTGCGAATAACCTTTATAAGATTGCTCTCTGATTCTCAATGGTATTCCGCCTCAGAGAATACTTCACGATGCATCAGAATCATTCGTAATATTTTTCTGAATTTTTCGCCCAAGATACTAAATAATAAGAGTAATCCGAACTGAAATAATATGTAAAATATATTTCATCACAAACTCAAATAGTCGTCCATTCAACAAATAATATCAATGAATTGGAAATGTAAGTTTTCTTCTGAAACTTTTCGATTCTTTTTATTCCCAAGTACAGAGTTTTGAGTGATAATTCTTTAGCAGAAGGTACTCAAAATTGAAAGATATACAAAGAAGTTATGGGGTTACCATTTAAAGAGTCTGAGTGGAAGTTACTTCCGGTATTTCCAGACCAATGAAAATGATTCTGGCGGTTAGATAAGGTTAGTTCAGATTTCAGTTTCAGGCTGTTAAAATATTATTCCACATATAATTCGGTTTATATTTCATTGAAAACAGATCTATAGCTTGGGGAGTTTTTCACGGAACATCCAATATACTATTATATCGATTTTATTTAGTATTAATGAGTATTAACCCTAAAAACAATATAATAGTATATACAATAATAACAACTTACATTTATTGCTTATTCTCCAAAGTATTCTATGAAAAGGTCTTAGTACTAAATAAATTCTTCTTAAAATAAATACACACGAGAATACATGTTTCGTTTACCCCTGCGAAAGACGTCAATCTGTTATACTTTCTTGCTCGTTGTAAAGGGAATTATCTTCAAATCCCATGAGTCGTCTAGCATTGTATCCAACTGAGTGGAGGAGAATCGATTTATTAGAGCTCTTCAAAATTGGACTCTGCGTTAGACGCATAAGAGAAAATGGAAGCATTCCACGGAGATTAAGTATCATTTCATTTGAAGTTAATCTGGTTTCGATGTTTGAACTCATTAATATCCTAATTTCTACGGTTTTTTATTTCGAAACGTATTGTAAATGATTCGAAAGTTGTATAAATTAAGTACTCCTTCATACCAAAGAATTAATATTGTAGTATTATGTTATCGCAATTTTTCTTTGTCAGAATTATAAGCTTGTCAATTATAATCACTGCGAGGATATATTTATTTATGAAAAAAGTAAATTCTGGGAGATCCTAAGAGTTCATATGAGCTTCAGTAGATCAAGGTCTGCTTTCTAAATTTTGCTCAGAAATTAGTTCTATATTTCTGAAATTATATTTCATTAGGTAGTAAACTAATACAATAGTAAAATTATGCTGAATGCCACTCGAATTATTTAAGTACAAACGGAGAAAGCTCGAGATTAAACATGAACAAGGTTGTAGATTTTTTCGTTTCAAGAAACCCGTGATGATATTAATAGATTATTACTGAACAAATGATACAGTTTATAAAAACAATGATCTTTGAATTTGCATCGGAATATGTTCAAATGCACAGTGCAATACTGGTTTAAATTGTGAACTACAATTCTTTTGATTTAAAAGTTTTATCTAATCTAATACTTCAACTGATTTGATAAACGAGTTGCTTGCTACTATTGTTATAACAACAAATGCTATTAAATTGGAGGGAAGATGTGTATTTCCACAGGGAATAGCAAATATTACAATTTGAATGATTCAGGTTGGCAGATGGATGTAGCGGAAAAAGTTGGTGGTTGCTAACGTAAGATACGTAGGTTGTGAAATCGTTTCTTGATTGAAGATAGAGTTGTGCTCCGAACTAATGTAACATAACTTAACAGTTTCCTTCCGTTTTCTTTCTACCTTACGTGCAAGAGATTTTCGGAGATAGGAACACCTAATTTGACATGACGAATTGAATTATACATTATACATTATAAAACGAAATGTGAGTGGTTCTCGTAGAGACAGCCGAAGTATTGGAATTGAGAGGTGAAGTACAGAGAGGTATCAAACACACTTCCATCTAATTTTGTTATATCCTTCACAAAGTAAACCAAATTCACCGTATTATGATCGAATATCACCTAGTGACAGCCAACTCAATATCATTTTATGATAAGATAGTTAATTATGATGTTCTTCCTTTAAACTCTCTAGATCGGCGTCGAATATGCCAGAAGTTAACTGGGATGAGTTTTTCATGTCAACTAGGAAACGTGGAACAGTTGGCAGAGCTATTTCTATTATTATGAACTCAAATTCCGTAGGCAAGCATAGACATATTCATTCCGCGGTTATAATTTATGCTGGTATATATTTAGGAAACACACAACTTTGAACTTGAGTAAATGAATATTGGATAATGACGTCGATCTTCAAGGAATTGTTTTGATTATACGAAGTAAGTTAAAAGATAATGGAATTAACCGTAATCTGCTTCCTTTGTGCTGTCTATATCTGAGTCGACTATGCCCGAGATTCAGCGGAAAAAGTTATTTATGTCAACTAGAAATTGCGGAGCAACTCAAATTCTCCAACAAGCATAAGACGTATTTATTCGCATATCGACACAAATAATTAATGCTGGTATTAGAGTGAATGGTAGAAACACCAGATAATCATTAGGATCTCATTATTTCTTTCTTCCACAGTTATACAATTTATAACTCTACATTATTTTTCAACAATACTAGAAAAAAAATTTAGTTTTGAGAGATGATAGAAGTTCCCTATGACTAAATATTGCTGAGAAACTCATTTTATAATTGTCAAATCAAGTAGATTATTACAATAGTCAAATTTTGATTTGATATTCAACAGTTATCAAAACAAATTTAATCAGAATGATAGGAAAACGTGTATTCTAACAAGAAAGTACAAATCCTGAAACTTCAATGCATACGCTGTGGAATCGTTTCTAGGTTTCAGTTACAGCTGCTTTAAGACTTGGAAGTGGACGTTGTGATCGTAACGGTTGCAACATTAACTTAAGAGATCTTTCTATCCTACCTGGAGTCCAAGGTTCATCGATAAGTGTATATAATAATAATAATCATTCACTACAGAACTTATATCTCATTAGGGACTAAAGAAAAGTTCTGAGCGTAGTAGGCAATTTGATCATTTACATATTGCTAAAAATTTATCTTATTTATTTTAGAGAATAAGGTATCAATCATAAACCAAATACGTTGGATATCTTGTGCTTTCAAGGTAGATTAGAATTACTCCTTACAATTCCATTGAATGAATATTATTTAAGAAAGTAAAGTTTCAAAATTATGATCACATATTTCTAAATTGTTCGTTGCCAGAATAGCGGCTAGTCAGCACCCCAGCTTCTTGTTGCCGTTGATGATGCAAAGTTAGGCCAGGCCACTAGTAGAATATATATCTGCATAACATTTGGCGAAAACTCATACTCAAGTATAGATTCTCCCTCAGGTACGTAAAAATTATATTGGTTGCAAAGTACTGGTTTTAACCCACATGGTCTTCAACCTCTTAGTGACGTATTTTTGCCACTAAATGTTCGAGTAAAATATGCTGATAAAAGATGAATTCAGTAGCAAGTGCAGAACACCTGTGATCGGTCGCATCTCCGAGAGCCGGGCGTTTGAAAACCGTACACGTGTTTCTAACAATACGATAAACTAAATAAATTATTTGGAATCAAGTGAAATTCAAAACCGATAACTGAAATCCGGTATATAAAACCCTGGTGGGCCGAGCCAGTTGTCAAAATGGCTCCAGCAGGGACTCCGACGAATATTCAAAACTTAACGGAACAAAGTCAAGTGAATATAAGAACTTACGCTAAGGCTGCTCAGCGGTCTAACTATCCGAAAGGGGAACAGGGAATCGTCATTGATTCTATAGATGGTGCACAAGTGCGTGAATACATGTTAGCAATTAGTAAAATACTCGATGTTACTAAGGTAGGGTGGATGTTCCTGGATTCGAAAGAGACTGCAGATCTTATTATTGACAAGGAAATTACTGTTCAAGGCCAGTCCCTCTTGATAAGACCGTGGCTAACGAGGAATAAGAGAATTGTACTCTCAAACGTCTTTCCTATCATTCCTAATGAAGTCACTGAAGAAAGTTTAGACAAATTGAATATCAGAAGAACTTCAACGATTACATTTATGAGAGCGGGACTTAGTGACGAAGAGATATATATGGGCCACATTAAAAGTTTTAGACGTCAAGTCTACATTCATCCTGAAGATGTGGCAAAACTTCCTGAAACCTTGAAAGTAGAAATTGATGGTTTTGCTTCTTGGATTTATGTCTCATCTGACAATGGAACCTGTTTCCAATGTAAGGAGGCAGGTCACATTGCCAAGAATTGCCCCTCTATCTCCACCAATCCTCCCAGAGGGGGACTTGGAAACGGGGACACACAGAATCAAGAAACAATTACAGAGAATTCAGCAATCGAAAGCAATCAACTGAACACGTCTACGTGTTCAATGAGCACAGAACCATTGAGCCAAAATGATTCGTCTCAACCTGCATCCATTACCAAAGTAGTCTTCAAGCGACCACTGTCGCCTTCTACTTCAACAGATAAATCTGATGTTATACCTGAAGATCCAATTATAAACGAGAACAACAAGATAACAAAAAATACTAGTACAAAACCAAAGGCCAAACGGAAGAAAACCCAAGAAATATCCCCAGAAGAAGAAGCTCTTAACGTCACACAACTCAAATGTTTTTTGGAAAACGCGAAAGGCAAACCTAATGTCAGAGATATAGCCCTGCAATTCACAAACGACATTCATGAATTAGACATTATGCTTACAGACCTTTATCCATACATCAAAGACAGAGGTATGAAAACCACATTCACGAAAATAAGGAACAAATTACGAGACACGCAGAACAAGGAAGAGCGATGGTCGACAACTGATGTTTCAGCGACGGATGATGAATAATTTCCCTACTATTGTTATTATAGAAATTTTATTTTTGTTGCTCAAATGACCTCAATACTGCAATGGAATTTAAATGGTTTCTACACACAGCGTGAATTCTTAGAAAAACTTTACAAACACGACGATGCAGACATAATTTGCTTACAAGAAACGAACTTCAAAAACAACCATGTTGCCAATATCAACCACAATACAGCGTGGCACAAAAACAAATAACGCCACACGCTAGTGGTAGAGTAGCGATTTTTGCGAAAACATCATTATCGCAGAGAGCCGTCTATCTGAACACCGCCTTAGAAGCAGTTGCTATCACATTCATTTCGCACAAGCCAATTACAATTTGTAATATTTATCTACCAAATAGTCAAGAACTAGA
The DNA here is from genome assembly GCA_013387265.2 of Cryptolaemus montrouzieri. Classification (NCBI taxonomy): domain Eukaryota; kingdom Metazoa; phylum Arthropoda; class Insecta; order Coleoptera; family Coccinellidae; genus Cryptolaemus; species Cryptolaemus montrouzieri. Next base: position 55,908,646 of record JABFTP020000103.1, read on the forward strand.
CACACAAGAGCTCTCGAACATCATATCGCAACTGCCAAAACCATTCATAATCGTAGGAGACTTCAACAGCCACAGTCCTCTTTGGGGATCTAAATACATTGACACAAGAGGAAAAAAAATTGAAAAATGGATAATGGATGAACAGATTATAATGCTAAACAATGGACAAGCTACACATTTCACTACAGCAACAGGAGAAACAAGTTGCATTGATCTGACCTTCAGCAGCCCCGATATTGCACATATGATTAACTGGCGTGCAAGCGAAGATTTACATAATAGTGACCACTTCCCCATCAAAATTACTATCGAAACATCGAATCGAAAAAGACAAATAGAACAACCTAAATGGATTTTCAGCAAAGCTGACTGGAATTTATACGAACTGAGTATAGAAAGTGGTCTGGAACGCATCAAATCAAACTGAAATGACGAACACGTCCTCATTGATGTCATAGTTTCAGAATTTACGGACATAATTAAACGAGCAGCTGACATATCCATCCCAAAGACGACAGGTAAACACAAAAGCCAAAAGGTGGAATGATAAATGCAACGAAGTGACCAAAAACAAAAATAAAGCCTTCAACAAATATAAGAAAAACAAAACGGAGGAAAATAAAGTAGAGTTCAAGAAACAAAGAGCTTTGGCAAGAAGAACAACAAAAGAAAGTAAGAGAGATAGTTGGCGACAATATGTAGCCTCCATAACATTTGATTCAACGAATATGTGGGAAAAAATAAAATCAGTTAATGGAAAATCATACAGTGGAAATATCACTTCTATACGAAGCAGTGATGGGCATATAATCATTAACACAACACAAATTGCCAACCACTTAGCTGACACCTTTGCATCAAACTCCAGCAACATTAATTATTCCCAAGAATTCATTGAGCATAAAATAACTTCAGCCCGCCCCGCTTAACCACAACGACAATTACTATATAGGCTTAAACGAACTGAATAACGAAATCCGAAAAGAAGAAATTCTAGAGGTACTAAAAAAAACCAACAACTCAAGCCCTGGACCAGATGGAATCCCAAACATTCTTCTTAAAAAGCTTCCTCAAGCGGGCCTTGAACACATTCAAAAACTGTTTAACATTATTTATACTGAAAATAAATTTCCTACTGGTTGGAGAGAGGCGGTAGTTATACCCATACTCAAACCAAGCAAAGAGAGTGGTGATGCTCGAAACTATCGCCCCATATCTCTCACCTGTACGATCTGCAAAATTCTCGAAAAAGTTTTGAGTCAAAGCTTGAGATGGTTTCTGGAAACAAATAATGTTCTGTCTACCAAACAATATGGATTTCGCCAAGGAAGGTCAACAATGGATCATCTAGTCGACCTGGAAACCAACATATAAGAAGGACTAGCCAACAGGTTTCACACAGTAGTGGTATCTTTGGACATTGAAAAAGCCTACGAAATGGTTTGGAAGCAACGCATCATAGTTCAACTGTCTAAGTGGGGAATTGAAGGTAAATTATTGAACTTTATTAAAAATTTCCTTAAAGATCGAGTTATAAGAGTGAGAATAGATGGCATGCTCTCTAAGTCAACATTCATAGAAAATGGGGTACCTCAGGGGTCAGTATTGAGCATCTTGTTGTTTTTAATTGCCATAGACGAAATAATAGCGAAAGTAGAGGCGCCGGTCCAAGCGCAACTATTCGCCGACGATGTAACACTCTCTGTTAGCGGCAAAGTTTTAGCAAGTTTAATCACCGTTATGCCAGTCAACCATTGACAAAATTACTGAATGGACAAAGACATCCGGATTCAAAATCTCACCCACTAAAACAAAACATATGAATTTTTCACGCACTCATTCAAACCAACAAGTTCTGCCACTCTACCTAAACGGACAACACATAGAACAGGTGAAAACTCTGAAAATCCTTGGATTACTGTTCGATGACAAACTCACTTGGGTCCAACACATAAAGAAAATTAAAACCGAATGCCAAAAAAAACTTAATATCATCAAAACGCTATCTTCGCTACACTGGGGCGCAGACAGGGAAGTACTCATCACTACATATAAGGCTATCATACAATCGAAACTAGACTACGGTTGTATCATATATGATTCAGCAAAAGAGAGCACCTTAAATATGCTAGACCCGGTTATTAATACGGCTTTAAGATTATCCATTGGAGCATTTAGAACTAGCCCCACCTACAGAATTCTGGTTGAATCAAACTCGATGCCTCTAAGTTTCAGGAGAATGGAATTATGTTTGAAATATGGCATAAGGATATCAAGACAATCAAAAAATCCGGCCTATAAAGCCACGTTCAAAGAGAATTTCCATGATCTGTACGATAAACAATTTAGAACACCTAAACCACTCAATTATAGATTGAAAAAATACCTGAGCAAGACCAGCATTACCTTACCACTAAAAAATGAAATTATTCATCAAACTCGGCCTCCTTGGACGACGAAAGCACCTAAAGTAAACCTGCAACTGGAAGCACTCGGCTCGAAAGCCAACACCAAACCAAGCCACTACCAACGTTTGCACGACAGAATCCGCAAAAACCATCCAGACCACAGTTACTATTACACTGACGGATCAAAAACCAATGAAGGCGCGGGATGCTTAATAGTGCTCGACACCATTGAACCACAGGTGTGGTCTTTCAAATTACCCAGTGACACAGCAATATTTACATGCGAGGCCTTCGCCATTCTAAAAGCTCTCGAGATCGCGCGTGAAAAAGAAAAATTCTTAATTCTCACCGATTCGAAAAGTGTTCTATCAGCCATAGGTAATTATCACTCAACGAATATATTAATAAAAAAGTCCAGAATATCCTATATGAATATCAGACGGTCAAACAAATTACGTTAGTATGGGTCCCGTCCACATGGGTATCCGAGGAAACGAAATAGCGGATGACAGGGCTAAAACTTCCATAACACATGGGACAAGGGCAGGGGTAGATAGGACAATACAAGAGCTACAAAAAATAGTTAAAACTGAAATTAATGAATTATGGAACAGAAAATGGGGTGAAGGCATGCCGAGTAGAATATCTGAAGTTAGAAGCAATGTCCACGAAGCTTTTCCACATCTGGAAATCCGCAGGCACCAAACAATCATCCAGAGACTCCGAATAGGACATACAAACATAACACATTTACACCTATTGTTAAACGAAGAACCACCAATCTGCAACGTCTGTAGAGAACCACTAACGGTGAAACGCGTATTATCAACATGCCTCAAGTATTATGATTAGCGTAACCAATTTTTGACCAACAACTTCAAGGACAACCTGAAAAAACAACAGCAGTGCCTAAAGACGATACAGTTTCTCAAATCCATAGGATTATACACACTTATTTAAAACAGTCTACAAGAAATTGCTTAAGTATTTATTATCCTATTACTGTATGAATAAACCATTGTGATACTGTTGAATGAGCAGTCGCTAATGACCTCGATGTAGATGCGACTTTAAATAAAGGCAAAAAAAAAAGATGAATTGCACAACTCGAGTTCCTTCTGTTCATGATCATCAGCTTTAAGTAATTTCCATTTTAATCAGGTTTCTATATTGCCTGTATTATTATTGGTTTTTTCTTCATGCTTGGTTTCTTATAGTTCATCTTTTATAGAGAACGCTGCATCCTTTGTGGTTAAGATGAGATTAAATAGCTCTCAATATCCGAATTTCTGGGGTGACGCACGAATTCAAATCACAAGATCAAACATGAAGATAGTAAATATTTTTGTTTGAATGAAACGCGTGATGGTATTAACTGATTATCATTGAACAAATAAAACAGAGTATTTGGTTTATTTAGCGAGAACCGAACTAATTGGAGGAGAAGTTTAGAGAGATATCAACAACGATTCCGTACTAGGCTGGCCCACTTATAAATTATGCAGGTATATATTTAGGAGGCATAAAGTTCGACATTGGATAGAGACATTGATCTTCAAGACATTTTTCGAACCAGAAAATTTTTAAGTTCCTGAAAGATAATGAAATGTGTCATGATCTGCTTTCTCTATGCTGTCCATGTCTGAGTCGAATATGCCAGAGTGGACGAGATTTCATCCCAACTAGAAAAGGTGGAGCAGTTGGTAGAGCTATTTCCATTATTATGAACTCTAATTGCGCAGGCAAGCATACACGCTTCCACATATTGACAGAAAGAATTAAAGCTGGTAATAAAGTAAATGGTAGAAATACCTGAAGTTCATTATTCTTTTAATATTTCTGCGCAGCACCGAATCGACTGGAGCCTTGAAAATCACAAAATGGACGGTCTTACAAATACATTTCCAAACTGGGATACTGCGTGTGTAGGGGAAACCGTAAATCACCGAATCGAGGAAGTTCGAAATTAACCGAATGAACGCTCTGTGCAATCTATGAATAAGTCTGTATGGAGTTGTCGAGATTTTATGATGAAGCGTGTGTGGGGAACAGCACAACAGTGCGCAGCAGGCACTTCCAGATACGTTTACTCCGTGTGTAGGAGTAACAAAGCAGCACAGAATGAAGGAAAGCCTCTGAAATAACTTCTGTAATAGAAGAGAATGAAATAAATGCTATTACTAAATGATTGAAAAAATGGTTATCGTCGGTAAGTGGGTCTCTTCAAGGATTATCAGCCGCGAAAACGAAATCGCTTGTGGTCAAGGGACAGAAGTTTAAAATGATTAATTGGCAAACACTAAAATAGCCTCAGTAAACAAATATTATACAACGATTTGAGTCGTTCTAGATGATCAATAGATTATGAAAGTAATAACTTTTCGGTCTACCGTCAAATATAACATTTTCGGAAAATAGCAACACCAATTTTGTTTCAATTTTCTAGCACAAACGGCGTGAAATAATTTAGAATCACAAGCGAAAACAACGGAACTGAATAATCTATGACTTTGCGGAATATAAACATATGTTATGTTTTCAGAATATAGCGACACAATTATTACAACAATTTCTACCAAAACTGGCACGATAGAATTTGTTTTCATAGAAGCATCAGGTAATTTAGCGACCAAATTTCTGGAAGAATAATTCACTGATCAGAAAAATAAGTGCGTTAATTAACACTGTCAAGAGCATCTGAATGCTGAGACTGAACCTAACTGAATGATTATCATAAATCTTACAAGAACCTATTGCCTCATCTTCCTGATTTCGCGATTAAATCAGAAGCTGTTGTTGATCACTCCTCTTCACTGAGAGTTTCCAGTATATTAACCCATTACTTATCAAGCTAGAGTGAGTACCCATAAAAAATAGAAAACAATCCCTACCGAAACAAACGAATAAAGCGAATAGAAAACAAACATTATCGAAAGTATTCGAATTTATGATGAAAATCACTTCGTTACAGTAGATAATTCTCATAAGAAGAGAGGTGGCTCCGTTGAAAGTTTTAGGAATTAACACATCCATGTTCTATGCATCTAAATTTGAATGTCGCTTGTTCGTGTGCCGGAAAATCATCATCTTGGTTTATTCACACCTAGGAGGACAAAATGATGAAATCAAAATTGTTGTTTACTAGAAAGTTTCGATTTGAAATTTGACTGTGCTCATTATACAAATAGATATACGGAATTGAATTGAACGCATCTGAGCTGCAAACGAGAATTTCTTTTTTTATATTATAATTATGTTTTATTAGATGGTGTTGTGAGTTGATTTAGTGATATTAAGCAGCTTGAAGTGTGATTGAGTACACTTTATGTTCCAGAACTTTTTTTTCGATACAGTGCGCTTTAAATTGATTTATATTTCATATTATTTCACTGATAAAACATAAAAACAACATGCACAAAAATGAAAATGACGCTGTATAATTGCCAAATGGCAATTAATTCGAGGCAGGAAATTGCCTGCCGAGTCAACACAAAAATAAACATAATTGAATAACTTCGAGCGCAGACATTTGCTATAAGTTTTTGTGGAATACTATTTAGTTTTCGATGCACCATTAGACAAACTTATTGATTACTACAGTCTCCCTTGAAGCGTTGTACATCGAATGCAATACTTTCCTAATATTTTATTATTTCATTCACTGAGAAAAGAGGTATATCTTTGTCTTTTGAATATAATATAGTTTTGGCTATCACTAGTACGTTAGAACCGAATTGATGAATTTCAATATAAACATTGAGATTTTTCAGTTTTTTGATAAGATAAAAGCAAGGTACTTACGATAGTTGAAACATGAATTAAAACGAATAATGGCACTTTTAAGTAACCATCACCTTGTCGATTGAATTTTTATCGTGATTACGCGTTTTCATTGATTTTGTAATGAAATAGAAACTCCAAGAATGATCAATGATGAAGTGAAGTTTTTATGAGTTGAATAGCTCCGATTTTCGAGAATTCATTTACAAATATTTGAAATGATTCTTGCATCAAATGATGAAATTTGTTCATCTGAATTTCGAAATATCAAAAATTACCCAAAAGAACCTTGTAGTCTGTTGTAAAAACTCATGTCAAAGTAAGGATACTTTTTAAACATAAATAAGAAGCCAAGAGCTGGGATTGTTAGAGATGTTAACAGTATCTTCGTGGCATTGGCGATCTTAGCATCAAATACGTCGCTCAGAGTTGTACCCTTCATTTTTCAGACAGTTCTTGAAAGTTGACAAAACATCTTCCAAAACGATTTTATTTCTGATTGTATTCTTCATTTTTAAGAATTTTTACTTACTTCAAGCTCCTAAACTAAAATTAACACCTTCCAATATTACTTGACGTTGAGTTGACGTCGACATTATTTCCTTCAGCTAAGATTCAACGAGACGGGAGATAATTCACCAATTCTCAGTTTAATCATTTTCAATAAATCAACGTTATCGACAACAAACCCCTTAATCTCCCAACTTTAGTGCTAAGTAAAGGATGTAGTAAATTACGATTTTTATGGGTGGTCATAGTGGTAAGACTTTTCCGCATAATGTGCAGAAAATGATGCTTTCGGCAGCCGGAAATAGACGTTTCACAAAGATGGTCTAACCTAATGATTTTTGGAACAACTAGTGCATATATAAAACCGCAGCTTCGAGAATGCAGATTACTTGTTGACACCGATATCATTGATTATATCATTTAATAATTGCGTGTGATGATTTTGATTTTGAATGACTATACTATTTATAAATCTTTAAATATATATAAATTTGAAAGTGTATATCCTGAAATTTATATAGCTTGAGTGAGAGTATCGCTATCTATAAACGAGATCACTTTGAGAAATTATTAAATGATATAGCTGGTGTTATTCAAACTTGAAAATTTTGAACTTGATCAAGTTTCAGTTTACTTTTCACCATAGGCTGTAGCAGACTGAAGAATTATTGTTCTTTTAATTTCATATAATATACACTGTAGGCTGTAGCAGACTGAAGGATCATTGTTCCTTTAATTTCATATAATATACACAGTGGACAGATTTAGACGTTTTATTAATGCTGTCATGTGAAAGATTGTGAATAGAGGAACGTGACCTGCCCTGTGTGGATATAAGGTCTATTGACTCTTTATCCATTCACAGAATGATTGAAATAACTTAAGTATGTTCTACGCTCACATTTGAGAGTTTGAAAATAATTTTTTGCGTTGACGGTTCAGATGAATTATTTAATGATTTTACATAAAGGGTCAGTTTTTGTGTGAATACATACATATTGCAGCAACAAAGCGACCAAGCAGTCTTAAAATTTTGAAAATATAGAATATTATATATTCAAAATGATTATTTGAATTTGGGAGGCTTTTACTTGATAAAATTCCATTATCAATAATAAAAACAACTAATTTGTTTTTTTGGAATTTTACTTAATAATTATGATTCGTAACGCGTGTCACTACACCGTAGCTTCTTCATTCGTCTGAAGAAGCTACGGTGTAGTGAAACACGTTACGAATCATAATTATTAAGTAAGAATCCAAAAAAACATATTACTTGTTTTTATTATTCAAATTAATTATGATGCAGAAGTTGCTTATCTGAATTGTTTTCTCGAGAGGCAGTATATATATGAAGGTATATTTGATAAATTGAGAGAAAACTTCATGAACCAAGAAGGTCCCAAGGAAAAAATAACATGAAGTAGTTGATGGAGAAGACGTAACAATTGATGTAATAGGTAGTGCAACGGCCCACTTTCCGATCTATAGCAGACAAATTGAAATGGAAACAGCCGTATATAAGAGTCGAGCGCTTCGTATTCTCTAAAAAATTAGATGTCAGTGAATTTTTCGTCGACTACCTTTTTGTAATTTATTTTTCTGCAGAAATGGGTTCAATTTATGATGTGCATTGGAAGATAATCGCGTATTAGCGTATGTGATTTTTGATGAAAACCTTCATGGTGAATTCTATCATGAAATTATGAAAAACAACAATATCGATGAATATTTTTATGAACAGTCTTTTGCTGGGGAAAGAAATATCTATTTTCAATATGATAGACCTCCTGCTCATCAAACTATAGCCGTTGTTGATTTATTTTACTTAAATTTTGGAAATAATTGGATTGGAACTAAGGCAAGTAAGACTTTTTACTTTGGGGGTATTTCAGTGAGCTGTTATTTGGGAGAGCTAGTCGAAATACTGGAGAGTTGAAGCAAAATTTCAGATAGTCTGGCTTCGACTGCTAATATTTAAATTTCCAATGCATGCATCAGTATCCTCAGGCGTTGTGAATTATTCATACGCAATAATTGCAATACATTTGAATGCCTTCATTGACTATTTCCATTAAATTTCATTCCATATAATGAAATATCCCGTTAAGTTTTCTGTTTTGAAATATCGATTATATGTTACTCATACAAATCTTTTTACCCGAGAAAAAACATCGAATAATTTAGCTGAATTGTCATTGCAAGAATTGATTTTCGAACTGTTAAAATGACATCGCAGAACAGACATAAGCTACTTCAATCATTTTTGTAAATTATAGGATTGAACATAGAGTTATTAGATAAAATTAGGGAAAAGTTATACAATTTTCGGTTATTCATGAAAACACGTTGTTGTTGAAAAACTTGAGTGTGAAATATGTCAGATGAGGAAAAAAGTCTAATGAACGAAATCAAAGTTAAGTATGGTTCATATTAAAAAAAGCTGTTTTGCGTTATAACTCAAAAACCATTGGCCAAAAAAATACCGCATGTAACTTGATTTTCAAAAGGGTCTTAGTATGTCAAAACCATTTTCATATAATTTCAAAAACAACCACCATATTGCCTCTTATGCCGGAAATTTACAAATAAGTCGGAATATAAAAAACCTGGTCTGAATTTGTTCGCGGTAACAAATTGCCCGCTCAAAAAGAACTCATTCGTCAATGAACACTGCCATTGTGTATGTAAGGCCCCAGATTTGTTTTCGTTTTTTATGTAAACGAATATTTCACTACAAGGAGAAATAGTGAATAAAGTGGAAAATTTGAAATTTTCTTGAATATTTTAGTACTAAGGAAAGGAGTAAATAAAATGAAAAGGTTCTCACAATTCATTAATGTTCAATTATAACTTCCTTTATTTATCATCTGTGGTATGAGTCTGAAAAGCAGCATTGCTGACGTAGTTAAATTTATGCTGAAGGGTACCCTTAAACCAATATAGAGACATTGTATAACTATTTCAAATTCATTTCACAATCACCGGACTTAATTAATTCAATAATAATGGAACTCCCTGATTTAATATTCAGTAATTTTGTCCTTACTGGAAGACAAATATTCTGCTTATTTTTCCCACAATGGAGAACGACGACAATAATGTTTTAAATGTAACACAAAAGATAATAAATGAGCAAAACGTATAAATATAAGACACTCGAAGTTGGAGAAGACTAATGCCCGAACCGTGACGCGATTATAAATGGTCTGTTTCATTAAACTATTCGGTTTGGTTGGTAGACTTCGCAGATCTGAGCGCCATCAGCATTCAGGAATGCGGATACAATTACTTGAAAAGTATGTGTCACGCAAATTCAGATTTTCCCAAGCATTTCCTTGAAATCCGCCACAGTTATTATTGCTCGCGAGTTTGCAAATTGAATTCGGTTGGAGGAGACTCCTTCGCATATCTGAAACTTTCTTAGACTTTGACATTTTCTTCAGACTCGATTCTGGGAGCCTGAAATACTTCTTATATTGCTATTTTATAGTTCACTCCGATTCCGTTCTCGTAAACTACACAGTTAACAAATAGAAATATATATATATATATATATATATTTTTCCATTGCCTGGCAATGGTATTAATTACCGGGTGGTGGATTTATATTTTTCATGAAATCAGTTTGATTGCATGATATATATATATATATATATATATATATATATATATATATATATATATATATATATATATATATATATATATATATATATATATATATATATATATATATATATATATATATATATATATATATATATATATATATATATATATATATATATATATATATATATATATATATATATATATATATATATATATATATATATATATATATATATATATATATATATATATATATATATATATATATATATATATATATATATATATATATATATATATATATATATATATATATATATATATATATATATATATATATATATATATTTGAAATTCATCATAGAATAAGGGTCGAGTGGCACCTTACTGAAAAGGTCTGTCAATTCTCCACCTTGATTTGTCATTTTAGAATTTTAAATTAACATACAGGGTGTCCCAACCAAGGGTGAAGTTGAATTCTGGAAATCCAAAATACTAAATGAAATAGATTTATTTTGGCATAATGCAAGCGCAGGTTTATGCTCGGTCTAGAAAAACGACCTACACTTGTGAATTTGGAGTTGGTGCAATCAACCCCCTATTTCCAGCATCCCCAACTCTCAAATCATTCGATCGATAATAGGTCAAGTGGCACCTCGTTGGAAAGGTACTGCAATTTTCTCTTCGAATTTGGTATTTTCTAAATTCAGAATCATCATACAGGGTGTCCCGAAGCAGGAACATTGAAAATCCAAATAACTTTTGAAACTGGTTCATTTCGGTATACGAGAACATGTTTGATCCGAGAATAGGACTTTCTTGTGTGGTTATAGAATTTTGCAATCAACCCCTTCCATTCAGCATCCCCAACTTGAAAATCATACAAATAATTCAAGTGGCATATCTTCAGAAAGGTTTTTGATTTCCAGAATGATTAAAGCATTTCATTCAGTTCGGCTCTCCATACAGGATGTCGCTTTCGAAAAATTCAATATCGTCATTTGAAATTATCAACTAAAATTAATTCGAAACTGTTAAAAGTATTGGGGTACGATGTGTTGAGCATCAATTACGAAAAAATAAAGCTGATTTCTGCATTGAAAATGTTCACATTTTTTTCATTTCCATCTGGCGTGCAGTCATCTGTTATTTCTCATTTTTGCAATGAAATATTATTATTATTATTCAGATCAGTTCCTCATTATTGTTGTTGTTCGTCAGTTGAAATTAATCTGAAAATGGTTTATTCCACTGAGGAAAGGGTCGAAATTGTATCGACGTATTTTCGAAATAACAGTTGTGCCAAAGAAACGGCAAGGATATTCGATAGGAACCATCCTGAAAGAGAAAGGAGTCAGTCACCAGTACGTTAAATATTTGGTTGACAAATTCCTAGCTACGGGTTCGGTGGCAAACAAAAACATGAAGTGGCATGTCCTGTCAGAAATGAGGCAACGGAAGTGGCAGTAGTGGGTCATCTACAAATGGAGAATACTACTTCGATCAGAAAACTATCTCGTCTGACTGGTGTATCAGCTACAACTGTCCATAGAATCGTGAAACATCACAAATTTCACCTACAAGGTAAAATTAGTGCATGAAATAAACGAAGATGATCCAGATCGTCGTTTACAGTTTTGTGAAAATCTAAGTGAAAACCTAAACGCTAATCCAAATTTTCTGAATAACATCTGTTTTTCTGATGAAAGCACCTTTATGCTCAGTGGTGAAGTGAATAGACATAATTGTCGATATTGGGACACACAGAATCCTCATTGGTTTAGAGAGGCCCACACGCAAAGGCCTCAGAAGTTGAACGTTTGGGCAGGAATTTATGGCAATCATCTAGTTGGGCCTTTCTTTATTGAGGGTAATCTGAATGGAAATGGCTACCTACAGTTGTTAGAGGAACACATACATCCTAGATTGACAGAAATTTTACAGAACGATCCAACTCTTTCTGAGGACGAAATGCGTTTTCAACAAGACGGTGCTCCTCCGCATTATGATGCTCGGGTGCGCCAATATTTAGACGAAAATTTCCCAGGAAGGTGGATTGGTAGAAGAGGACCTGTTGAGTGGCCATCCAGGTCACCATCTTAAATCTAAAGTTTATGCCACAAGACCAGAAAACCTGGAGGAGCTGCGGATGAGGATTATCACAGGATGCCGACTTTTGACTCCTGAAGTTTTCGCTAATGTGAGAAGAGAGTTCGAAAATCGTCTGTATAACTGTATGGAGGTGGGCAGAGGTCATTTTGAACAATTGTTGTAATAATCAAGTTAGTTTTTTGTTTTCAATTGAATACAAGTTCAATAAATCTCGTTTTCCTGTTTAGATGAGCATCCAATCAGTTTCTCCATCATCCCTCATCCTGACCCTCACGCCAGAAAACCTCGATTGCCAAACTGAAACCAATGCCTCAGTGATTCAGAAAATAGAAAAATCTTTCTGGAACTTTGCCACTCAACCTGTAATCACTTGTATGATTTTTGAGTTGGGGATGCTGAATGGAAGAGATTCATTGCAAAAATTCCATATTCACGCAAGAGAGTCTTATTCTCGAATCAAACATGAACATGTTCTCGTATTATACCGAAATGAACCAGTTTCAAAAAGTTATTTGGGTTTTCAGTGTTCCTGCTCCGGGACACCCTGTATGCTGATTCTGAATTTCGAAAATACCAAATTCGAAGAGAAAATTGAAATACCTTTCCAACGAGGTGCCACTTGACCTATTTTCGATCGAATGATTTTTGAGTTGGGGATGCTGGAAATAGGGGTTGATTGCACCAACTCCAAATTCACAAGTGTAGGTCGTTTTTCTAGACCGAGCATAAACCTGCGCTTGCATTATGCCAAAATAAATCGATTTCATTTAGTATTTGGGATTTGCAGGAATTCAACTTTACCCTCGGTTGGGACACCCTGTATGTTAATTTAAAATTCTAAAATGACAAATCAGAATGGAGAATTGACAGACCTTTACAGTAAGGTGCCACTCGACCCTTATTCCCTATGATGAATTTCGAAATTAGGGTTGCTGGGGGTAGGGGGTTGATCTGACAAGTTTCGAATTATTTCGAAAAATGCTCCCCCTCGAAACAAAAATCGACGTGTCTTGGTGTTTTTCGCTAATGTTACTCATTTCGGAGTTATAGGGGGGGTCAAATTTTCGTTGGAACACACTGTATATATATATATATATATATATATATATATATATATATATATATATATATATATATATATATATATATATATATATATATATATATATATATATATATATATATATATATATATATATATATATATATATATATATATATATATATATATATATATATATATATATATATATATATATATATATATATATATATATATATATATATATATATATATATATATAGTGTGTTCCAACGAAAATTTGACCCCTATAACTCTGAAATGAGTAACATTAGCGAAAACACCAAGACACGTCGATTTTTGTTTCGAGGGGAGCATTTTTCGAAATAATTCGAAACTTGTCAGATCAACCCCTACCCCCAGCAATATGTGTATATATATATATATATATATATATATATATATATATATATATATATATATATATATATATATATATATATATATATATATATATGTATGACAAGACATGCAAAATTATAAAACAATATTTCAATGAATATATTCGTAATCTGGGCACTCGAAAACATAAATATTTGCATCCAGGGTATTAAAAATAAACAATTCTTTAATTTCATTTATCAAGGAAGTTTAATTTCGTGGTTGTATTCAGTTTCGTTTGCATTTATTAACTGTGTAGTTTACGAGAACGGAATCTGAGTGAACTATAAAATGGCAATATAAGAGAGAGGGATTTGAGGCTCTCAGAATCGAGTCTGAAGAAAATGTCAAATTCTAATAAAGTTTCAGATATGCGAAGGAGTTTCCTCCAACCGAATTCAATTTGCAAACTCGCCAACAATAATAACTGTGCTTGGGGAAATCCGAATTTGCGTGACACATACTTTTCAAGTAATTGTATCCGAATTCCTGAATGCTGATGGCGCTCAGATCTGCGAAGTCTACCAACCAAACCGAATAGTTTAATGAAACAGACCATTTATAATCGCGTCACGGTTTGGGCATTAGTCTTCTCCGACTTCGAGTGTCTTATATTTATACGTTTTGCTCATTTATTATCTTCTGTGTTATATTTAAAACTTTATTGTCGTCGTTCTCCATAGTGAGAAAACTGAGCAGTATATTTGTCTTCCAGCAAGGACAAAATTACTGAATATAAAACCACGGAGTGCCATTATTATTGAATTAATTGGGCCCGGTGATTGTGAAATGAATTTGAAAAAGTCAGTCAATATCTTTATATTGGTTTATGGGTACCCTTCAGCATAAATTTAATGACGTCAGTAATGTCGTCATATCACAAATGATAAATAAATGAAGTTATAATCGAACATTGAATTGAATTGTGAGACCTTTTTCATTTAATTTAATCCTATTCTTAACACTAAAATATTCATGAAAATCTGAAAGTTTTGCACTTTATTTACTATTTCTCTTGATAGTAAAATATTAATTTAAATGAAAAACTGACGACTTACATACACACTGAACACTGCCACAGGAGGAATGAGTTCTTTTTGAGCGAGAAATTTTTTAGCGCGAACAGATTCAGACCAGCTTTTTTTCGATTTTTAGTTATTTGTAAATTTTCGGAATCAGTGCCAGTAAGCCGGTTTTTTTTGAAATTATATGAAAATGGTTTTAACATTCAAAGGCACTTTCTTACTTAGAATCAAATCACGTGCGATGTCATTTTGACAGTTCGAAAATTAATTCTTGCAATGACATTTCAGCTAAATAATTCAATGTTTTTTCTCGGGTAAAAAGATTTGTATGAGTAACATTCAATCTATATTTCAAAACAGAAAACTTGAAAAAATTTGAGTCAGATTCAAATTACGCGAATCATCTCTTGGAAAATAATCATTCTTTCGACCCACAGTTTGAAATTTTGCATACAGATAATAAATATTGGAAGGTAGATCTTTGGGAAACTTTAGAAATCAATAAATACAAACACTCAGGTAGACTCATCAATGAACAAGTAGTTTTAAGCCCTTCACCTCTATTGAATCTTTTCGGGGAACAATCTATTCCTTAATTTTATTGGATATACCTGTCATAAATAACCACTTAAGAATAAGCTACCCAATGAGCTTTTAATTACTCAGGAATATTTATAGTTATATTCTCATTTATATTTTTCTGTATATTCATTCGTCTGAAGAAGCTACGGTGTAGTGAAACGCGTTACGAATCGCAATTATTAAGTAAAATTCCTTAAAACACAGTACTTGTTTTTTATTATTAAAAAGTAAACAGTTCACAAACTATTAAAACGGAGCTGGGATTCCCGTTTTGAGTCTGAACGTGTCAACATCGTTTCTCACGTGTTTCTCTAATGTGAATGATCTAGAGTGTTATTACAAATCAAAAGTGAAAGTGTTCAACTTTACGCTACATACTAAGTAAGAAAAAAACTTTCGAACTGCAAAAATTTTAAAAGGGCACTGTCCCAACTTACTAACAAATCGCCCCGTTTCCTCGGTGCTCGGCACATACTTTATCAAGTACCACTTTTTTCGTGCGCCTCTTTATCACCAGAAATAAACAAACGTGCCGTCGAAGTAACCAGCTTCGTCCGAGTTGGTGCGACTACCGGCCCGCTGCCAGGGTTTGTCGACCAGCGCTGGACCCGCGCTGCAACCCACATTACAATATGCAGATTTGCGTTCAGTATACACGAGATACTTTTCCACTTAACTGAATTTGACGAATCTCTTAGAGATTCGCTTGAATGCACACAAATATGCCACACCAAAATGTAGCTCAGCCATCAACCTTACCACAAACTCAATCATACGTAGCTGTAGCAAAGACACCACCGAAGCAATCCTATCCAGACAAAAAACAAGCTATTATACTTCACGCAGAAGGAGATCTGAAGAATTTTGAATATGTACAAGCCATCGGAACCATTGTTGGTCCCATAAATATTACATACGTATCACGCATTTCGAACAACAGAATTTGCATATTCCTCAAAACGAAAGAAATTGTCGATAACCTAGTTGCCAATTATCCCACAGTGAAAGTGGGTCACACAAACATAGCCCTGCGTAGACTTATAAGCGCCGCAAAACGTATTGTCATATCAAATGTCTGTCCTTCAATCCCCAACGAACTAATTGAAAGCGCTCTTAAAGACTATGGTCTTCAACTATCCTCCCCCATTACATTACTCAAAGCAGGCCTACCCGATGAATACAGTCACATTCTAAGTTTTAGACGTCAAGTTTATGTGAAACCTACAGAAGAAAATTTCGAACTTCAAACTTCTGTCACTATCACCTTCGATGGAAATATCCATAGAATTTTCCTATCGACTGATAAAATAGAATGCTTTATCTGCAAGGAGATAGGCCATATCGCTAATAGATGCCCTAATATAACCAAGGAAGCGCATCCAGTAACCAGACTACCTCACAACCAACAAGCACACCAAACAGTTAAGAAAACCCTGCTCCATCGACCCAAAGTAACCAAACAGGACCTGCCATATTACCAGAGACCAACTCCAAAAGACCACGCACAAGTTCCACGGGATCTAGCACCCAGATGAGTCAATCAGAAATACAGCTACCAGCCCCCAAAGAATCCAACAAGATGCCACCTCCACAAAGCAGTCCCAAAGAACCGAACCAGAAGACAAAACAACCCAAGAAGAAAATGAAAAAGAAAAACTCACGAAAATATTACTTCTGAAACATCCAGAGCTCTCATAAAGGAACTATACGACCAAACTCCAGATAAGTTCATATTAACACCAAATGCATTTTTTCTTTCTTAGAAAACGAAAGCAAAAATCCGCTACAAGAAGCAAACCAATACACTAACGACATTAGAACCCTCATCCACAACATCCAGTATATTCATTCTGAAATAAAAATGATAGATCACTCAAATATAGACTAACAAGACTATCCAACAGACTCAAAGCCCAACTGAAGTTTGAAAATTCGGCGGATGACCTCGAAAGCATAGCCTCTTTAACATCTGACGCAGATAAATACGACGATTTTCCCTCAGACTCTGAATCCTCCCAATACTCAACAAACTCAAATCATCCGTTTTCACAGTAATCCAATGGAACTGCGATGGATTCTATCCACGGCTACAACGACTGCAACAGCTTATTATAGATACTCAAGCAGATATAATATGTCTGCAAGAAACTAATTTTAACGAAGACCACGAACCCTATCTGAAAAACTATGAGGCCTACCACCATATCCGAACTCAGTGTGCTCGAGCCAGTGGAGGTGTATCAACCTTCGCTAACATCAACCTATTCTCACAAACTGTTCCTTTAACAACGAACCTAGAAGCTATAGCCATTTCAATATGGAATCCTGACAAACTCACAATATGTAATATTTACCTACCACCAAATTATGCACTTCATGCAACCGAACTTTTAGATCTCATCGACCAACTACCTCCTCCTTTTTTACTGGTTGGAGACTTCAATGCACATAACATAATATGGGGCTCTGAGCGAACATTTGGCAGGGGTAAAATTATAGAAGAAGTAATTCGTGAATCAAATATTTGCTCGCTAAATTCCGGCTCGAACACACACTTCAATATTTCAACTGGCACCTTTTCATCCATCGATCTTAGCTTCTGTGACCCGAGATCATCACCCTCACTCACGTGGCAAGTGCTTGATAGCCTTTACGACAGCAACCACTATCCTATCATGATAACAACCAATACTGCCCAACAACCTCCAATAATCACTCGTGGTAAATGGCGCCTATCTAAAGCTGCCTGGTCCAACTTTTCCTCAGAAGTTGATGAGCAAATAGCGAATAGCACATTTTTAGACGATATCAACCAGTCAGTAGAAGTCTTCAGTAAATGTATTATAGCTGCAGCAGAAAAACATATAGGCAAAACAAAACCCTCATCTAGAAAGTCCGTCCCCTGGTGGAACGACGACTGCAAAGAAGCAGTTACAAACTGCAAAAAAGCTTTAAACAAATACCGCAGAACAAGAAGAATCAACGATCTCATCAATTTCAAAAGGCTGAAGGCTCTGACCAAAAGAATTATAAAACAGAGCAAAATTAACTCCTGGCAACACTACGTCTCATCCATCACCAAAGATACTCCACCAACTGAATTTTGGAACAAAATAAGGAAAATGAATGGAACACCCACCAGCCTTGCAATTCCTGCCGTAGAAGTGAATGGAAACATTATTACAAATAGCCAAGAAATAGCCAACATTATCGCCATCAACCTCAGAGACAAAACCAGTAACAACTCGAATGCTGCTTCTCATGAACCTGACTGTTGCAACCTACCTAACCAGAACACTGTTAGATATGGTAGAGATGCTATCAACCAGTCTTTCAGCAAGTTTGAGTTTGATAATGCTCTCAGAACCTGTAGGAATACTGCCGCCGGACCAGATGACATTCCTTTTATTTTTCTAAAGTACCTTTCGACAACAGCAAACAGAAAACTACTAGAAATATTCAACAAAATTTGGACAACTCGAACTTTTCCTCCACTTGGAAACATGCACTCATCCTACCCATCAAAAACAAGGAAAAACTACCTCGAACCCAAATTCATATAGACCCATTTCACTAACGTGCACAATGAGTAAGCTGATGGAAAAATGGTAAACAAACGCCTCATGTGGTATCTAGAAAAATCCTCCTGTTGGTAAATGAACAATTCGGCTTTAGACAAAATCGGAGTACTATGGACAGCTTGATTTATCTGCAGACAGAGGTAGCAAAAGCACTAATTAATAACAATGAATTGTTTGCTGTTTTATGCGACATAGATAGTGCATTCGACACAACCTTAAGACAAACGATAATGAAAAATGCGAAGCAATGTGATCTATCTGGCAACATATTAGCTTTTCTCGAAAATTTCATCACACAAAGAACATTTAAAGTCATTGTAAACGGTTTACTCTCCGAAACTCAGCCGCAACACAACGGCATACCTCAAGGGTCAGTTCTTAGCACTACTCTGTTTCTATTAGCGGTTAATGGTATGAACTCCGACTTAATCCGGTATCCAGTCAAGCATATCATGTACGCTGATGACCTCATCTTACTCTGTCAGGGAAAAAACTCCAGGACGTCAGCAAACCTTCTTCAAGATACATTAAATTCGCTAGAGCTGTGGTCTAAGAGCAACGGTTTTCGCTTCTCAAACAACAAGACGAAAGTGCTCCGGTTCAGTAGAAGAACGCGTACCCCCGAAGAACTGCCTCTTACCCTCAATGAATCTACCTTAGAGGAAGTTAAGCATTACAAGATACTCGGGATTACTTTTGACTATAGATTAACATGGGAAAAACATATCAAAGAACTAAAAGCAAGCTGTATGAAGCGACTGAATATATTAAAACTCTTTCACACTACAAGTGGGGAGCCGAGGAAGAAGCTCTCTGTAAGATATACAGATCCCTCATTAGATCCAAACTGGACTATGGCAGTCCCATTTACTCCACCGCCAGTAAATCACTACTCAAATCACTCAACCCCATCCAAAATACTGCCTTACGCATGTGTCTTGGTGCCTTCAGAACTACACCAGCAGCTAGCCTCTGCTGCGAGTCGAGCGAAACCCCTCTATGGCTGAGACGTCAACAACTACTCTCAGGATACTCCATAAACGCCATATCCAATCCCAACAAGCCTACCACAAAAATTCTTACCGAAACTCTGATAAATAGGAACATAAACATCAATGCCTATTCTTCCAAACGCCTGAGACCTAGCTTCGAACTTCTACTCCCAATAGCTGATAATATTTGCATCACGAAAATCACCCCCAACATTCGTCCTTCTTCTCCTCCGTGGTCTTTAACACCTCCAAAGATCGACACAAGCCTCTGTAAATTCAACAAAGCAGAAACCACGCCTCTCTTCTTCAGACAATCTTTTCTAGAACTCATTTCAAGAAGTAACTTTGACAAAGTCCTTTATACCGACGCCTCAAAAGCCAGCGCTTACGTAGGTACTTCAGTCACAACAACCATAGACACACTCAAAACCCACTTGCTGCCTCACACAAGTTGCATTCATACAGGAGAACTATTCGCAATTCTGCAAGCCTTCAAAATCCTAACAGCTGCAGACAAAAAAGCAGCAATATGCACAGACTCACTGGCATCGATACATTCTATAAGAGACACTTTCACACACCATCCCCTCGTACAAAAAATACATGCAATTCATAGAAGTCTCAATATGCAAGGCACATCTGTTACCTTAATATGGTTACCATCTCATGTAGCCATCACTGGAAATGAGGCCGCAGACAGAGCAGCAAAAAATGCTACAGTAACAGAGATGGCAATTGAAGAAATTTTTCTGCGAAGCGAGGCAAAAAATGTGGCAAATATAATAATTCAACAGAAATGGCAACAAGCCTGGGACTCATCACGGAACAAGCTGCATGAAATACAGCCCAGAGTGACGTCCATAAAATTTCCAGTGAACATGACTAGGAAAGATAAAATAGTCATAAGACGATTAAGAACCGGACATACTAAACTAACACACGAACATCTCATTACCTCAGAACCCCAACCCGAATGTGAAACATGCCCAGGAACCCACATCACCGTGAAGCACATCCTCACTGATTGCTGTAAATACCAGGAAAAACGGCTCCTATACAACATCAAAGGACCCATATCAGAGTTACTGAGTAACACTCAAAATTTCAAGAACATCATCGAATTTCTCCAAGCATCCCAGCTATATAATCAGATATAATCTAAGTAACTTTGTAAATTATAATGTTGTAACACACTAGAAGTGTCAATGACCTTCGATGTCGAGACACACAAATTCTAAATAAAAAAAAAAAAAAAAACGGAGCTGTTATTTTAATCTATAAACTTTTCGAAAATTAGGGATTAACATAAGTCAGTCTGGTTGTTCATCATCTTTAAGTTGTTAGTAAGAACGGATTAGAAAACTTCGACTGATTCTAGACAATTGAGTATTTTTCTTTTTGGGGAAAGTTCAAAATATCGATACTAGAAAAAAGTGATCAAGTGTCAAAAGGTTTCTAAAGAAATTCGCTATATAAGTGGGAAATTAGGAGACCTAAAACTTATATTTGATGGCTTTCCTCTTTTCGAATTTCAAAATTATTTATTAACGAATACTGTTTGAGAAAATAAGAAAATGATATGATGATTGTCAGGAAGTACAATTTGAATTAATAAGTATGTCATCGACATAGATATGTTCAGATGAACCAAATATGAATTATAACTATCAAAATTGAATTTAGTACTTTGTTCTTCATGCTAGACATACTCATATCTGCTAAAAAGGGGCTTAACGGTGATCCGATCGCAAAGAAAATAGGTTAGTTGTGCATCTTTTCGATGAATGAAAGATAATTCAGCTATATGTATAACCTCAGAAGAATCATAAATTCACAATGTATGAAATTGTTAACATGCGATTGTTTTAAGATATCATACTTCAAGTCAATTTTTTCTTTGCTCCGATAGTTTGAAAACATGTTATTTACATCTAAGCTTAAGAGGTATGAATTATTCGGTGAAACGATGTTCACTAATTTTGGAGTAAGTTCAACTGAATTGTATTCTTGAAATTCTAGTTTGTTATTGATTTGAATAACATATTTATTTCGTTTTCTAACTTGTGAGATTAGTAGCGAATGAGACACATGTTTCATTTTTGATAGACATTTACTCCATTTATTCGTAGTTAAACTCAGATGTTGAGAACATATGTTTCCAAGGATACCAAGAAGAGAAAGTAATAACTTAACGTCAGCTATTTTAGAACAATCACATATTAACCATTTGATACAATGAGAATTAATAATTCTTCTGAAGAAATGCATCCAGCTTAGTTAAATTCAATTCGAAGAATAAATATTTCATCAACTTAAAGGTTTTGCGAAGACTTACCTGTTGACATCCATTTTTGATACAGATACATCGATGGTATACATACTTTGATCATATTCTCATATGCCCGAATAGTATACTCCCGAAAATGAAATTTATATTCGAAAATGCTGAAAACCATCATCATCAATTCGATCTCTTATTTTCCCACTCAATCATCAGAATCAACGTCTGCATCTTTAGAAAACCTACAAACACCGATAGTGTATTTCTTAGGATTCAAACCACTCACATTAACATAAAATTTCTGGATACAATTTCAATGATGGGAAATTTCTATACCTTCTTTATTATGAATCTAGAAAAGGGGAATGAGACCATTGAAATTATAACACACAACATCGACTTCGATCGTGACTTAATTTCCAAAATAGGGGAACGAAAACTATACATATAGCTATTGGTGTAATATATCCCATTAATTGTACCTAAGAATCCGAGAATTTCACCCTGGAAATATCTTGGACAAATAAGGATAAATACGCAAATCACCATTCCAGATTGAAATAAGAAAATGCATTCAGATCTCAAAATAAATTATCATCCCATTTCGAGCTAAAAATCTTATCGAGAATTGAAACAAATAAGCGGTTTATAAATCATCCTGTTCAGACTTCAATGATTTTCACTGAAGATAAGCTGGTCGTTCCTTTAAAAAATTATATAGAAAACCTCCACAACTTCCACTAAAAATGGACAAGATTTAATATTAACTAGCCACTTCATCCAAAATGGTCACTCATTCCTTAGTACTGATAATTAGAAGAGCCTACACATTGCTTCAAAGAGTAGAAAGCTCAATTACCTAGAAACAGTTGAAATTACTTGTGAAAACAAAGATAACAGACCGATTTCACTGTTTCGCAGCTTTTAATGTGTAAATTCAGTAATTCCCTCTAAATTATTTGGTATACCTACTATCTGGTTTCTCTGAATCCTTACAAGAACTTAAAAACACAATGCCACTTTTTATTAGTTTTATACAGTCCGATGATGAACGGTAGTTCAAAACAACGGTTATAGTGATATGTTATTTCAATCTATTGATAGTAAAATAGTCATCTTTTATTTTTCAGGTACTTCTCTTATAGAACAGCTGTTCATTCACAACCATCATATGACATCCAACCGACCATGATACATTTCCTCCATCAATTTTATATCCTGCTGAAGCGCTTTTTCTATTTATAACCATAATTCCCTAAATTATACAGAAACATATCCATAGGATTGCGGAAATAGTGTAACTTTATAATCAGTTTCGATCCTAAGATCTTTAAGTTTGTCAGCATATTTTGCACCATTTGTTCACAATTTGATGCTTTATGGTTAGGTTAGGTTAGATCCTCTTATAGATCAGCAGTTCACAGCTTTCATATGACATCCAACTGACCATGATACATCTCCACCATCAATTTTAGATACTGCTGGAAGCGCTTTTCCTCTTTATAACCTCAATTCCCTAAATTATACAGAAATATATCCATAGAACGACGGAAAAAGTGTAACTTCATAATCAGTTTCGTGGAAGATTCAAATTACGCGAATCATCTCTTAGAAAATAATCATTCTTTCGACCCACAGTTTGAAATTTTGCATACAGATAATAAATATTGGAAGGTAGATCTTTGGGAAACTTTAGAAATCAATATATACAAACACTCAGGTAGACTCATCAATGAACAAGTAGATTTAAGCCCTTCACCTCTATTGAATCTTCTCGGGGAGCAATCTATTCCTTAATTTTATTGGATATACCTGTCATAAATAACCACTTAAGAATAAGCAACCCAATAAGCTTTTAATTACTCAGGAACATTTATAGTTATATTCTCATTTATATTTTTCTGTATATTCATTCGTCTGAAGAAGCTACGGTGTAGTGGAACGCGTTACGAATCGCAATTATTAAGTAAAATTCCTTAAAACACAGTACTTGTTTTTTATTATTGATAATGGAATTTTACCAAGTAAAAGCCTCCCAAATTCAAATGTTTACTTTTTATGTGATTTTCTTAAAATTTTTCGACGTGAATAAACTCCGGTGTCGGATACTTCTTGTTTAGAAGTTTTTACTAACGACTTAAAGATGATGAAAAACCAGACTGATTTATGTTAATCCCTAATTTTGGATGTTCCTATGGATTAAAATAATAACTTCGTTTTAATAGTTTGTGAAATGTATGTACGTATACTGCTTACGGTATCATTTAAAAATCAAAATATAGAAATTTAAGACATATTTCGAATGAACAAACGAAAGAAAGACTCGAAAGCTCGAACTAACATTATGTGTCGCTAAAGATTATGTGAAAATTTATGACATATAGGGTGAACTAACACCCAGCACTACAAGTTCACCCAAGCATAAGTGCATGATCTTGAACGCATTTGTGAGTTTGTGGTGATAAGCAGCTGATATTCAATTACTAATAGTGTGTTAGTTGACACTGCTTGATAATGATAAGAGAAGCATTATGGAAACTTGGTGATGAGTTGAAGTAATTGACTTGATTCAATGAAAATAGAGTGGAGGATGTATATTTCTTCATTGAATCAAGTCGATTACTTGAACGGATACAGTAATGTTATTACGGTTTTTGGATCCAAAAGAAATTATAGTAAATAAGTTCAGGTCAATAATAACTGTTTCAAGAGTTTTTATTCATTGACCACCGTTGAATTCTTGTAAGGCGTATTACAATGGACGAAAAGATTGCTCGAGAAAATCTAACGATTGGTTTTCACCATTCTTTGAAAGGTGGCAGGAATAATTAGTTTGCCAATTTTGTCAATTCCTATGTTAAGAGATTCTGTCTTCTTTTCAGGTCTGGCACCACTAGTTTTGAGAGGAGCCTGTACTCAATGCACACCACAAGAAAAAAGACAGATACAGAAAGTCTTAGCTTACGTCCAGAAGAATTATCCTAAGGAATGGAATAAAATTTTACAACAGTATTCAGGTTGAAATATTTAGGATTAAATAGTTGTGTATATAGCTTTACTTTATTTCTATAACTTATGCAGTGAGAAATTGAATTCCAGTGATTTTACTTTAGTATTTGTATGGACTGTAATAAAGTTATTTTAGGAAATTTATAATGAGTTTGAAATATGTAATCCATGAGTATAATTGTTGAAGTGTTTATAAAAAGGCAAGGTGGTCAGCATGCACGAAACAGTTGTTTTACTCTATTGGATAATGCAACACTTTAAATTCCTAGAAAAAATAATCTGAAAAACTCAGAAACAACATCACTTTGAGATATGACTATTAATGCAATATTTCCTAGCTATTGATTCTATGATCAATCTTTGGTTGTTCATCAGTTTACTCTCATTTTCAACAATGATCTAGTATTATTGAGGATGTTAGCTTCTTATCGCTGCTAAAATAATTTTATCAATTACAAATTTATTTTTATCTGTTCGATCTGCAATATAAGCGTGTTTTATATTTTTCGAACAATCATATACTTTACATTATTATTATTTCTTCAAGCTTTCATTAATTTTTACATCGTTGGTTTTCAAATTAATATGATTGAAAAGTGATTTGAAGGGTAGACGCTCTGGTCTTTTGTATCTTGCCTTTGGAAAAACAAGATTACTTCTTTGAGACAGAAAGCTATGAAAAGCAGTAGATTCTGTTTTAAATATAAGAAATTATCAAGTTCATAAATACATAATTCTATGCAAAATATGGTAATTCTCATACATGTATTCATTATGTGATTTAACCTTGAAATACTGAGTCAAAAACTTGAAACATGAAATAATATTCTAGAGACACCAGGTGGGCCCACGTACCGACGTTCACACTCTTCGAACTACGGATGCATAGAATTGATTCCTGAACGAATTATACCATTAGAATTATGACTCAACCCCAATTCTTTGGATATATGTCATCTGCAATATAATCCCTCCACATATTCGCAGACAATCAGCATTGATAAAGGTTGAGGCAGGTATAACTCTCATCATGAACCATTTCCAGTTATCCAGGAACTTTGAAGTCCACCCCTCTTGAGATTGAAATCTCAGAAACCCATTTGGTCCCTTGCTACTCTGTTCTCGCTTTTCGATGCGTAATCCCTCTGAAAAAGTGAACGAAATGAAGTTGTTTTTAACAGTGCCATATACAAGATCGTAGTCAGAAGATTCCTAGTTTTCGTTTCGAAAGAGATTTATGGTGTATCTTGAATCTTTTAACGATCGGTATGAGCGTTGTAATAGTATGATTTCAATTAGAATTCTATAGATGGTCGAAATTCGAGTGTGGTGATGCTGATTTAATATATCGATATGGTATCAGATTCATTTTTGTTTGGGTTGATTATTAAAATTTGTTAAGTATAGCTGACACGATGTTTCTCTGCTGCTTTAATTTTCATTTTGAGATCCTATCATCCCTCACTATGGATCAAAGTTCTGGTTGAAATGAAGAATTAAACATTAAAGCAATCGTTCTGTTTGTACTATTCGTTCACAGTATACTTACAGACTAGCTGTTACTGATGTACTAGCAACGTGCGAGGCAGGGATGTTCTCTCTCTTTTTCTTCCCATCATCCTTCCTCCACTGGTTAAAATGAATGTAAAATATATGATTTGCGTAGTAACATCAAATATGCTGAATCAAGAATCATCAATTCTGATTATTATTGAATTATTGAACAGCCACCGGTACAAGATGAGGGTGCAAAGTTTTAATTAGATCTGTGGTTTTCAAGTCGGTGAAAATTAGGACCGAAGATTCCATTTGAGCAAAGAAATAAGTGAAGTTTATGAAAACTTGTTAACATAATATTGTCAAGTATGTAAAATTAGTGCAATACGGAGCCTTCATAAGAATTACGAATGTCATATTTCCTTTCGTAATGGAGAATCGAAAAGCATTCACTTTAAAATAGAACCGATATATATATATATATATATATATATATATATATATATATATATATATATATTTTTTTTGTACGCTTTCCTATATATATATATATATATATATATATATATATATATATATATATATATATATATATATATATATATATATATATATATATATATATATATATATATATATATATATATATATATATATATATATATATATATATATATATATATATATATATATATATATATATATATATATATATATATATATATATATATATATATATATATATATATATATATATATATATATATATATATATATATATATATATATATATATATATATATATATATATATATATATTTTTTTTGTACGCTTCCTTCGTAGGAATAAATAAATGCATGAATTCAATGGCTGAACACCATATATATATATATATATATATATATATATATATATATATATATATATATATATAATGTAACAGTCTGATTTCTCGAATTAAGCATTTATATCTTTTAAACTCAGTTTTCATATTCTCATTAATAGTTCAATCTCATTTCATTAATGTTAAATATTCAAACAGTTCCGTAAGGTGTCGCTGCTATTGATCTAGGTTGTTGACCGGTTAATTCTGAAGTCTGTACTTGAAAGAAGATCGTTTTCTCGTTTCTGTGGGAGAACGGAAAGCAGTACTCATTCTATGTTCCGTTTCCACTTTATTGTTGTGAAGGAAATAATTTCGCTTATCATTAGTGTTTCTGGGAGTCAATAGTTTTCTATAGAACCGAGTCTTTATAAGTTTGGAATTCATTAGATTCGCTCTTTCCATTTAGAAATCTTCGGAATCGTTTGTAATTTTATTGAAGCTGTGTTGTGGCGATTGGGGTGAATAATTTTCAGTAATTGATATTAAGTATTCTTTGATTTTCTGGATAAATTCCAATCGTCTTATGGGTTTTAAGTAGCCGGTAATTTTGCTGGAGAGATTTCGAATTTTCTTTTCTTAAATTAACCTAGATCAATATCTTCTATTCCAAGGGTAAGTCAAATTCATTCTGTTCATTTTAAAAATATATATTCGAGAGATATGGTATTGTTATGGATTTTTCACCGTCAAGATATTCTATGAGTTTTAATTTTTATGCCAAACCTTGATATTTCACGACTGGGATAACCACGTCTTTTGGGAACTAGTCTTGCCACCTAGAGCAGTCACCTTGCGAACCATATTCAGCCCATCAAGTAACCTGTAAGCTTTAAGATACAGGAATACCAGAAAACTGATGTAAAACACCAAATCCAATCATCGTGGGAATTAATCTCATTCCTAAAAAGCTAAATGTTTCTCTTTATGATCAAATTCTTCTCTTCTATCTTCGTTAATTGTTGACTGAGCTATCATTGAGTTTCGATTTGTTTAAATTGAAAATTTGTACTATGCAGTTTAAGCTCATCTCGTCTGAGACCCCTTTCATTGTAATTGGTTAAACTTTTTAGTTAAGTTTTTTTGTAATAGTTACCTCGATTATAGTTAGTAAGTTATTAATCAGTTACTGTGACCTCGATATTATCTTGTAATAAAGCTAGTTAAATGAAGTGATGAGTATTATTCCTAAGGCTATATCTAGGACATCGGTTCTAGACGAAGATCTCACACAGTGAGATTAAGGGACTCTGATCTACCTAGGCAGAGGTATCAATAGGTAGTGTCAATTATAATGCTCTTTCAACTAGCCTTTTATATAATTGAATCTCATTAAACTTCATTATTTCAAAATCAAAACCATTACAATATTTATATATATATATATATATATATATATATATATATATATATATATATATATATATATATATATATATATATATATATATATATATATATATATATATATATATATATATATATATATATATATATATATATATATATAAAATTATAAATATTTCATTTTTTGTACTTTCCTCTTCGTAGGAGAATTAGATCATGCCAGAATAATCCAAGAACCCTACAAGAGATCATTCAAGCCGCCACAGAACCATATATATCTTATTTCAGTTTAATGTCTTTCTGTCTACAGTTTGTGTCTTTTTACAGTCCCTGATGATGGTACAAAATGTTACCGAAATATAGGTTTTTGTAATAAAGAAATATCACTTAAGGAACAGGTGTGTATTCCTCCTGCAATGCAAAAATCTTGATGTCGTACCTAGGCATATCGGAGATAATACTAGAAAATTAATAAATAATCTGATCATGCAAGAAAGTGGAGCTGGAACTAGTATTGTACAGCTTAACAACAAAATAAAACAGAAAATACTCAGGTTAGACATATCACTTACAGTCAAACACATTAAAAAATTGGAAGACAGACTAAACAAAAAACTCAATAGAGCTACAGATAGTCCCCCTTTACGGATTATCGATGAATTCAAAAAAATACAAGATCGTGCTTACCGCAAAAAATTTGAACGTATACGTAAAATTAACAAATTCGAAAAACTGAGAGACCAGGTAAATGTCCTTGAGTATGACCAAGAATGGATAGAGAATATTTCAGGCACAATATTGCCAAAAAAAGTAGAACGCACATTGGCATTGGGAACGAAGTTTCCTTTTCGGCCATGTACCAAAGAGATGTGTGCAAAACACATTCTTGCAAAGGCAAAAAATGCTATAGAACTCACCCCTGAACCAGAACGTAGCATAAATAGAGCGAAAGGTACTAATATTGTTACAAACTACTTCAACAAGCATGATCAGGATCGTGGTGCGTTTGAGGCAAATGCTTTGTTCCTTGAAGCTAGACGTTTCCTTTCGGCTCACCCAGAATTGGTTGTCTGCAATTTCGACAAAGGCAATGTTACTGTTGTCCTAAGCAAGACGCAGTATAACGCCAAAGTGATGGAACTCCTAAATGACAAAAAGACTTATGAATAATCACCTTCTAACCCCACAGATAAAATAATGAGAGAAAATAATGTCTATATAAATATATATATATATATAAACATGTATATATATATATATATATATATATATACTTATATTATATTGTATTTTTCTTGTTCTAACTTCATAAGAAATATATATATATATATATATATATATATATATATATATATATATATATATATATATATATATATATATATATATATATCCAGAACGAGCAATATGGATGATTTTTTAAGAAATGAACACCTGCATCAATTTCTCACCAAATTATGTAGAGTGCCGCAACAGATTTCAGTTTTTTTTTTATAAAAAACTAAAAATGCAGCAGATGCGACGCTGCTTTATAATCATTTTATGTATTCAGTGTTTGAAATGAGTTAGTTGGCACTTTGTTCCTGTTGTAAGCACAAATGAAAGATTCAAGTTTTGTGATTCGACCATGGAAATACGACATTTGACTAGAGAAGAGATGTTACGAGCTGTTGGCATGCTCCAAGCTGGGAGCTCACAACGGGAAGTATCCAGGGTTCTGGGAAGTAGCCCAAGTGCCATAAACCATTTATGGTCGCGTTTTAATGAAACAGGTAGCGTAGAAGAACGCCATGCTGGTCGTTTCAGGATTACTACAGTCGCCCAAGACCGATTTTTGGTTTTACAAGCCAGAAGAGATCGTACTACCACAGCATCTCAATTAGCTCAAGAGCTATCACGAGTTCAAAGTGTACAAATTTCCGACCAAACTGAGAGAAATCGATTGCACGAAGATCAACCCCACTCCAGACGTCCTATAATAGTTCCACAACCGACCCATGGAAATCGCGCTGCTCGTTTATCTTGGTGCCAAGAACAGGTAAACTGGGATCAAGAGAGATGGGTCACAGTTCTCTTCAGTGATGAATCTAGATTTAGTTAGCAACAATCTTGGGAACATCCATGTTAGCCATATCAAACCGAATCTTTTGGATGGCGACGAAAACTCACAGGATAGTGACATCGATAATTATCGATAATCAGTAACTATATAGTATTGATTTTCAAATTTTACATACAATACTCCGATTATTTTTTTATGTACAATTTTCCTTTTGACTAATTTCTGTTGTCTCAATGTAAATATTCTTTCTATTGTAGGTGAGCTATTGCTGACAATTATCAAATAAAGTTAGTACCTATTCAGGTCATTAATTTCATTTTATTTGTATCAATGTTTTTGTAGACACAGAAATTCCTTCATTTCTTTTATGTACTTATTTTTCTGTTTTGTTGCAAACTGACGTTTGCTGGCGTCCAATATTTTTTGCGTTATAATTCTCAATACCAGTTGTCACTTAATCTTTGAATCTTAAATGCTACATTCTTCTAGATCTTTATCTGCTAATGTAACACTAACTGAATCCTTCCTTGTGTGAACTGTATTGTTCTGTTAGGATGTTGAAAAAGTTTTATAGA
Organism: Cryptolaemus montrouzieri; assembly: GCA_013387265.2. Classification (NCBI taxonomy): domain Eukaryota; kingdom Metazoa; phylum Arthropoda; class Insecta; order Coleoptera; family Coccinellidae; genus Cryptolaemus; species Cryptolaemus montrouzieri. The sequence goes on from JABFTP020000103.1 coordinate 55,940,367, forward strand.
GGCGTGAGATTTCTATCCTCTTATATTTTTATCTTTATATATAAGTATAAAATTTCCTTCATGAATTTTTAGTTGTCCCATTATTTCTATTCACTTATATTCTAATAATACCCTATTTGGGTGAGCCTACTCTGCTCTAACTTTGTTTCAATTTTCATTTAGTGGGAAATGTTTTAATTATTTTTCGTAAAGGCATGCCTACGTTATCTTGATTAATTTCCTTACTATAAGTTCATAAATGTGAGTATCGCAAATCTGGGATGTTTGAATGATATTTCAGAGTAGTGGTTTTAATATAGTTTACCACAGAAACCTTTTTCTGTATTGAACTCTATTCTTGGAGCATTCAGTTTATAGTAGTAACAGATCGATGGTTCACATTTTGTTTTAGTGATTCCCCCATATTTGGTTATTTACGGATATTTCAGTATTTGTTGAATTATGAATTGGGTATTTTTTTTGGGATTAATTTTTTGTAGAATTGGGTTATGAATTCCAGTCTAGTAGACATTTGTTGCGTAACTATCCATTTTCCAAGTCCTGTCCCAATTTTTTGTTTTTTTTTCATTCCAAACCACGTCAATTTATGAATTAGTATTTTCTTTTGCAGTTAAAGTGAGTAGAAAATTAAGAGTAATGTGCCAACTTAGTCTCAGTCTGTAGTCAAGCTTGAGTATTTTGATTTATTCAAAGTACTTCAATTCAAGCATGAGCTATTTAATTAAATTTTTTTTCATAAATAACATACCTAGGAGTGGCTTTGAGTTCATTTTGTTACCCTCTATCCTTGATTTTATCGTGTATGATAATTTGAATTTCACTTGTTTTTGATTTGGACTATGCAGTTAAGCCCAGTGCAAATTTGAGCGCAGTTTTCAATTCTCTAACTGTTTGTAGGTCAATCGTGATCATTTTAGAAATTTGATCAGCGGAAGAGAACAGGGATGGAGTGGAACAATTTAGTTTTGCGACCAATCAAATATTTGTATTGCTAAGGAAATGAGTTCACTTTATTATTGTTATTACACTTTTTTCAAACTTTATTCTCTACCTTAAAAATTCGAGTATGCCTATCTCCGAAGTTATTTAATTTTAATTTTACGTCTAATTTAAACTTTTGAACATCTTAACAATGAACATGTGAATCTTTACAGCGTGGATTGAGACTAGGATGGAGTTGTGTATTAGAGTTGACACCGGAAATCACAAATTTTTATTCTCTTCTTTTTTTGACATGCACGTTTATTCATTGATGGAGAGAAACTGTGTTGTGCGGTCACATTTTCAGAAGAAATTAGAAACACAAAAGTTAAGTTGACATTTCAAAAGTGTCAATTCTTTCTACAAGTTTCTCCTCATAGATAGTGTGAAGATGTGAAGAAAGAGGAAAATACCAGCCTAAGATCAGACATACAAAATTTAAAATAAATAAATGAATACTGATCAAATACGCGCTTCAATGATTGTAGGTTTAATACAAAGTAATATTTTCAAGGTTTGCGATAATTTTATTGTTTATTTGTTAATATAATCCCCAACAAAATTCAATAAAAATTTTGCAGTGTTGCCTCGATGCTATTGCATTATTATTAGAGTGTCATTAATTGTTTCTGGCAAGTGTAGCAATGTTTAGAACACCAGAAAACTTTCGGTTTTGAATTTATTTATGGAAAGCTTTTAGATACGGAATATGTTGGTTCAATCTGTATTGTTTATACAAGAATAAGCCACAAGTTTCTCTTTGATGATGTTCATCAGATGGGATGTCTCAATTGATGGTAGATTAGTTCTTGGGAGAAAAATATGTGAGAGTTGTCTGGTAAGGAATGTAATTAGGTTCAAATATGTTCATGAAGTATTTTTGTATATGAGACAAATTTTCCAATTTATAAGCTGAAAACTGTTGAAAGGGCTATTTAAACGCCTTTACGTCTCATTTACCTCCTCTATTCTCTTGATCAGATTGCTGTCCATTCAGCGTAACTCTCGATCAGTTGATATCGTATAAGCTAGACAAAGTGGTTTAATTATGAAAAAGATATCGAAAAACTTCTGTTAATATTCTATTAACCTTCATTAGTTAGGTCACTTTCAATGGTACTAAATTTTTTGTTGTATTAACTATTTTGACATGACCTCAGATGAAAAAGTTATCGAAGACCTTCTGCTGATATCCCATTAATCTTCATTATTTAGCTCACTTTCAATCGTACTAAATTTTTAGTTGTCTTAACTTTTTGACATTACGTACGGGGAGTTCTTGAGTAACGTTCATTGAATTTGAGAATTTTTAATTATTGAAGCAGAAAAATTATTTGATCTGTTTCTTATTTCATCAGAAATGGTGTTCAGCCATTGAATTCATGCATTTATTTATTCCTACGAAGGGAAGCGTACAAAAAAAAAGTTTTTATAGAGGCGTGAGATTTCTATCCTCTTATATTTTTTTCTTTATATATAAGTATAAAATTTCCTTCATGAATTTTCAGATGTCACATTATTTCTATTCACTTATATTCTAATAATACCCTATTTGGGTGAGCCTACTCTGCTCTAACTTTGTTTCAATTTTCATTTAGTGGGGAAATGTTTTAATTATTTTTCGTAAAGGTATGCCTACGTTATCTTGATTAATTTCCTTACTATAAGTTCATTAATGTGAGTATCGCAAATCTGGGATGTTTGAATGATATTTCAGAGTAGTGGTTTTAATATAGTTTACCACAGAAACCTTTTTCTGTATTGAACTCTATTCTTGGAGCATTCAGTTTATAGTAGTAACAGATCGATGGTTCACATTTTGTTTTAGTGATACCCCCATATTTGGTTATTTACGGATATTTCAGTATTTGTTGAATTATGAATTGGGTATTTTTTTTGGGATTAATTTTTTGTAGAATTGGGTTATGAATTCCAGTCTAGTAGACATTTGTTGCGTAACTATCCATTTTCCAAGTCCAGTCCCAATTTTTTGTTTTTTTTCCATTCCAAACCACGTCAATTCATGAATTAGTATTTTATTTTGCAGTTCAAGTGAGTAGAAAATTGAGAGTAATGTGCCAACTTAGTCTCAGTCTGTAGTCAAGCTTGAGTATTTTGATTTATTCAAAGTACTTCAATTCAAGCATGAGCTATTTAATTAAATTTTTTTTCATAAATAACTTACCTAGGAGTGGCTTTGAGTTCATTTTGTTACCCTCTATCCTTGATTTTATCGTGTATGATAATTTGAATTTCACTTGTTATTGATTTGGACTATGCAGTTAAGCCCAGTGCAAATTTGAGCGCAGTTTTCAATTCTCTAACTGTTTGTAGGTCAATCGTGATCATTTTAGAAATTTTATCAGCGGAAGAGAACAGGGATGGAGTGGAACAATTTAGTTTTGCGACCAATCAAATATTTGTATTGCTAAGGAAATGAGTTCACTTCATTATTGTTATTACACTTTTTTCAAACTTTATCCTCTACCTTAAAAATTCGATTATGCCTATCTCCGAAGTTATTTAATTTTAATTTTACGTCTAATTTAAACTTTTGAACATCTTAACAATGAACATGTGAATCTTTACAGCGTGGATTGAGACTTACTACCGAATCTGACTTCCATTCTCGATTGTGACAAATGTCATATTTTTCGAACGACTGTCAAAATTTTTTCGCAAATTTTTCTTTAAATTGAACAAGTTCCACGAAGAAATAATATATGGACGATGTCAACCCAGATTATTGGGTCCATAATGATTCTGAAACATCTATAGATCATAATCGGCATCACTTGGAAGACTGAACCTGGCCATCGGGGCTATCTCGATCAAACAGAGATGAAATTTGATTAAATATCGCAGGTTATGTATTTTTTTTATTATCTCGTTAGTCCTTTTCATGACCTTGCTTCCTATGTAAAATCTTTTCTTAGATTTGTTTAGACATATAAGATGTATGATTGTTGAAATATTTTTCTGCTGGTTTTCTTTTTTCATTGTTACAGATTCCTGTCCCAAACAACCTTCCTTACAGAATGAAGCGGCTAAGCAGAAAAATCTTAGGTAGTCTTTATGTACACACGACACTAACACAACATAAACAGACAAGCTATTGCTAGTGCAAAAACGACAGGGAAACGAGTTTTTTCTCAGGTTTTTTCACTCGTTTATTGAATCATATACAAGATAGTATGGTTCCCCTGTTACATTTCCTGAGCTCACACTTGTGTGCAGAAATAAATAGTCAATTTATACCAAAGACTCTATATTTCGGCCTCATTCAGGCCTTCATCAGGAGTGGGTACTTTATGTTATAAAGTTATGCATACTATGCAGGTTCAGGAGGTTGAGTAATTCTTTGTTGAACAGACGAATCATTTAAAAACAAACCTCGTTGTAGATACAAGATTTAAAAGCAGAAATAAATTTTGAACATTTTAATTTAGTTTTCAACACATTTTATTTCTGCTTTTGAAACTCTTATCTCAAAGGAGGATTGTTTTTAAATGTTTCGTCTGTTCAACAAAGAATTACTCAACCTATTATGCATAACTTTATAACGTTCATGCAATCAAACTGATTTCATAAAAAATATAAAACCACCACCCTGTAATATATATATATATATATATATATATATATATATATATATATATATATATATATATATATATATATATATATATATATATATATATATATATATATATATATATATATATATATATATATATATGTATATATATATATATTTTTTCGTGGCTGAACAAAAACCTATTTCAACTATCCGATATTCTCATATAACTGGATTCGAATTTTATGATTTCTGTTAGATAATGTCTTTTCAGCTTTGTTTGTTTCTTTTCTGTCAGTACTAAAAATAATACCTATTCTAGATATCTTCATTATATTATTATCTATTTGGACATTTCTGTGGTGGATCAAATATTTTATCAATCTCCTTTGTGTACTTTCTGATACCTGAGCTAGAAGCATTTTGCGGAAGAGATCTGCGGATCTCGGATGCATTCCATTGTCCGTGTCCTTAACTATGTGTACTTCTGTATGTTGCGCTTTTAGTTTTTATTGATTTTAAATTAAATTTTATTAATATTGTACCAGTATATAATTTTCAATAGTTACTTTAAAACCTCAGTAAATTCATGTTGCAAACTTTTGCAGTCCTCCACTGATCAGCGTACAATCAATTTTCATCATCCTCGGTCAATTTAGAAATTTTTTTGACACGTGTAATTTTTTCGTATCCTTAACCGTTCTCAAGCAAAAAATCATTAAACTATTGTATGCATTCGCTGAATTGAAAGCACTTCTAATTAAAAAAATGACTAGTAGGCTTTAATTTTTTTCATTTATTTATTTATTCTGACAGTTGTTAAAGTTGAACCAGTGTCTGCTTGAATTGTTCATTTAATTAATTATTAGTTATAAGACTTTTGATGTTATTGCTGTGAGAAAAAATGGCTAATTTTACTAACGCCGAATTGGCTGATATCCATTACATGTACGGTCTGGCTAACGAAAATACAACAGAAGCTAGGCGATTATATAAGATGCGCTTTCCAAATAGAGTAACATTAGACAGGCGAACATTTTCAAATATCCACAGAAGGTTGAGGGAAACTGGTACTTTCACTGCAAATATTAATTTAAAAGGTGCAACTCAAACTATGAGAACTCCAGATATTGAGGAGCAGTTTTGAATTGTATTGATATAAATCCTCATGCGAGTACAAGAAAAATCGGAAATCAGTTAAATATTTCACATGTTCTAGCTTGGAGGATTCTCCACGACTTTTTTCGAGTTTTTCCTTCAAGACTAAATTTCTGCCGATGGTTCTTAGATAAAATTAGAGAAAATGCTCACTTTGATAGTAAAATAATGTTCACAGACGAAGCTAATTTTTCGAGAACTGCTATTACATATTTTCACAATAATCATTATTGGGCTAAGGAAAACCCCCATTTGATTGAAGAAACTCATCATTAAGAACAATTCTCACTAAATGTCTGGGTCTGAATAATTAGAAATTATTTGACTGGGCCATCCTCATTTGCCTAACAGACTAAACGGTCCCGCCCATCGGCAATTTCTTGAGGAGGAGTTACCTTTATTGCTCGAGGATGTGCCACTTTTGGTGAGAAACATAATGTGGTTCTTGCATGACGGCGCACCAGCACATTTTATTGGAAAAGCTAGAGAATTCTTGAATACATTCAACAACCGATGGATAGGTCGTGTTGGGCCAGAACCATGACCTCCTAGATCCACAGACTTAAATATTTTAGACTTTTTCTTATGGAGATATCTCAAAAGTTTAGTTTATACCACTGCAGTGGAAACTGTCGAAGAATTGAAAAATCGAATAATAACCTTTTGTAACATGATGAGAAAGAGCCCAGGCATACTACAAAGAGTGCGTGATAATATTCGAAGAGGGACAGAATCCTGTATTCTTGGAGGTGGAGGACAATTCCAGCAATTTATTCAGTTTTAAATTGTTTTTTTTGTTAGTTTGATATTGAATAAGTATAAGTTGAGCTATCAAAATAAAAGCAAAATTTGGGCATACCTATCGAGTGTTTCTATCATATTTTTTTATTTAGCGAATAACATACAATTCAAATAAATAAAATTCAATAATTTTTCACTCGAGAACGGTTGAAGATACGAAAAATTACACCTATCGAAAATGTTTTTAAATTGAACGAAGATGACGAAAATTGATTGTACACAGATCAGTGGAGTACTGCAAAAAGTTGTCTCAGATTAATATATATATATATATATATATATATATATATATATATATATATATATATATATATATATATTTTATTTTTGAATAATTCGTCTTGTCTCAGATTAACATATATATATATATATATATATATATATATATATATATATATTTTTGTATTTTGAATAATTCGTCTTGTCTCAGATTAATATATATATATATATATATATATATATATATATATATATATATATATATATATATATATATATATATATATATATATATATATATATATATATTAATCTGAGACAAGACGAATTATTCAAAAATGTAGATCAATGAATAATCCTCCTGACAAGAGCTAGTTTCCAAATCTGCCCGCCATGCACGCAGCCCCCAAGCGCCACAATAGTGCAACCAAGCATGATGCCAAGAAACGAAGCGGCAGACTGCAGTTTCGCCCTTATTAGGAGCTCATCAGTGTCGCATATCGCTTCTCAGCATCCTACCAAGCTACATCGGGGTACCCTATCAATTCCAGAAAGGACGCACCTCGTACATACGTACGAGAGTCGCCCTCTATGGACCAACACGGCGAACCCGCTACTGGACTTCGAGAAAGATGCGAACAGTAACAAACAAATGTGGAAACGTTAAAATTCCAAACATTTGGGAGACATCTTTCGCCGTTCCGTGAATCACATCAACGGTAGAAAACGTGCGAAATAATCCCGCTGGAATAGTGCTCTGCTTCCGAGATAATCTTACTGTTCGCATCTTTCTCGAAGTCCGGTAGCGGGTTCGCCGTGTCGGTCCATAGAGGGCGACTCTCGTACGTATGTACGAGGTGCGTCCTTTCTGGAATTGATACGGTACCCCGATGTAGGTTAGTAGGATACTGAGAAGCGATATGCGACACTGATGAGCTCCTAATAAGGGCGAAACTGCAGTCTGCCGCTTCGTTTCTCGGCATCCTGCTTGGTTGCACTATTGTGGCGCTTGGGGGCTGCGTGCATGGCGGGCAAATTTGGAAACTAGCTCTTGTCTGGAGGGATTATTCATTGATCTACGGATTTATATATATATATATATATATATATATATATATATATATATATATATATATATATATATATATATATATATATATATATATATATATATATATATATATATATATCATGAATATGATGATAAGGTAAACAACTCAAATGAAGGTAGGAATAATATTTTAAAAACTATACATTCATATCATACACGAAGTAAATCTAAGGGATCTGACATTTCTACTTGTTCAGTCTATTCTTCGAACAACAAAATATTTGATGACTGTTTTCATAATCATGTAGAACCACCTTGTTCCTCTAATCTTATCATAACTTCATCACCTAATTCAGATCTTCACAAAACTAAATAAAAAATAAAACGCATGAAATGGACTTATGAAATGAATAAATTCATTATGTTTTGTTATTACAAAATAACAAATAATGGAACAAATAAAAAAGGGTACATGTCTAAACTATATAATATGTTCAAAGAAAAATTCCCTAATTGCTGTATTTCAGAACAAAGCATTGCGAATCAAAGACGGTATATTGAAAATAGAAACTTTATATCTGAATCAGAATTAAAATTAATTAAAAACAACATTCACCAAGAAGAACATTTAAATTCTGAAATTTCAGATGAAAACCTAGTCCCATTCATGAAATGCATCGAAAATAAATCAGAAAATTCATATAAAAATATTGATAACAAAGATATAGAAAATTTATTTCTCAATCAAATGAATTTATTTGAAAATATTGACCCAACTTTAAGACCTCAACTTCCTAAAATTCATTATTCAAAGCAAATTTTCGATTGTATAAACGAGCTTAATGAGAATATTCTTCCAAAACAACTTGTCAAAGTGATGAATATTTATACACTTCATCTGATTATATATTGTGCCGCTATTACAGTAGTTAAACATTCCGGATACAAATTAGAAAATTTTGGATCTAATTATAATATCAAGAAAAACCTTCATGGCAAAAAAAGGTTAGAAGGTAAAATTTCTTCTATCAGATGTGATTTCGGAAGATTGGCTCAATATTCCAGAGGTAATCGATCAAAAAACTTATGGCACATATTGGAAAAATATTCCTCAAATATAAAACCCATAAAAATAATGAGATAAGTAATGGACAATTGATAGAATACATCGATACTTTAAAACAAAAACTTTCAGTATACTCCATTAGACTACGTGAATATAAAATAAATTCAGATAAAAATTCCAAAACAAACCATTCAAAAATAATGAAAAACATTTCTATAAATTTATTTCAGGTTCGAATGAAAATATTTCTGGAAATGGAGTTCCTAAAAGTGATATTCTAACTGATTATTTGTCTTCAATTTGGGCAGTGCCAAGGCAACACAATTCCAATGCAAGTTGGATTTTAAATGAAAGGTCTCGATTTTCTAAAATAGAATGCATGCAATTTGAAAAATTTTCAAACGAAGATATAACATCAGTTATTAAACACACAAAAAATTGGAAATCTCCAGGTGTATTCATAACTTTTGGTTCAAGAAATTCTCTTGCGTTCATGAAAAATTGGCTGAATATTTTTCATTTATAATAAAGAACCCCTCAGCTACTCCTTTTTTTTGCACACTAGGAATTACTTATTTAAAACCGAAAAGTGATAATACTATTGATCCGTCCCAATATAGACCAATTACTTGCCTTCCAACAATATATAAAATATTAACTGCATGTATTACCCAAAAATTTATGCACATTTGGAGAATTATAATATTCTTTCCGAACATCAAAAGGATGTAGAAAAAAACACCTTGGTACTAAAGAGCAACTTGAAATTGATTCTGTTGCTTTGAATCAAGCTAAAACTAAGAAGAGAAATATTCATACAGCCTCATTGATTACCAAAAGGCTTTTGATAGTTCTCCCCATTCATGGCTTCAAGAAATTTTCAAAATTTATAAAATTGATAAGACACTTCGTCTCTTTCTTGAATTTGTAATGAAAAATTGGAGAACCAATCTTCATTTAAATATTTCAAAACAATCGTTAAAATCCGAAGTAATTCCAATAAAAGAGGAATTTTTCAAGCTGATTCTTTAATTGCTCTTTGGTTTTGTCTCAATCCATTATCTCATGAATTAAATTCTACTAGTTTTGGCTTCAAAATAAAGAGTCTATTAACTGATTTCAAATTGAGTCACTTAATTTATTTAGATGATATTAAATTATATGCCGGAACCAGATCTCATTCAAAAGTCTACTTGAGATTACTTTCAACTATTCCAATAATATTCATATGAAATTCGGGCTCCCAAAATGTAAAAATCTTTCTATTGAAAAAGGAAAGATCACCTCTGATTATATAAAGATTTCCAATATCGAAATCGAGCCAATGCATCAAGGAGATACATATAAATATCTTGGATTTTGTCAAGAGAACACAATTAACCATAGCAGCACTAAAGAAAATATTAGAAGTTCATATTACAAAAGACTTAGAATTATCATCAAGAGTTATTTAACTAGCAAAAACCTTTTCAGAGCTATCAACTCCTATGCTGTTCCTATTCTTACATCTTCTTTTGGAATTATTAAATGGTCTAAAACTGATCTAAATGAATTACAGTGTCAAACGAGGAAAATGCTCTGTAAATATCGTAAGCACCACCCAAAGTCAGCTGTTCAGAGAGTTACACTACCTACACATCTTGGAGGTCGTGGATTAACTGATTTGAATAATCTTCATAGTAAACAGATTTTTCATCTACGTTCCCATTTTCATGATAAACAGAGAACGTCTAAATTACATGATATTGTTGTTGCTTCAGATTATAATCTTACACCTCTGAACTTGACAATGCAAAAGGTAGATTTTGATATATTTGATGATAATTCTAAAAGAGAAAGTTGGATGCAGGAGGAATTACACGGAAAGCACCCTAAAGAATTGAAAAATGATATATTGATGAAATCGCATCGAATAAATGGTTAGTATCTGAAGAATTGTTTGCTGATACAGAAGGCTTGGCAATTGCGATCCAGGATCAGGTTGTTTTCACGAGGAATTATAGAAAACACATCATCAAATAAAATATAGATGATTCTTGCCGTAGATGTTTCTGTTCTTCAGAAACAGTTTTTCATATATTATCATCTTGCTCAGTCCTTGCTTCAACAGATCATTTAGAAATACATAATGCCGTCGCTAATATTATTCATTTTAATCTAGGAATTGAACATGATCTAATTCCCAAAAGAAAAAATTTCACAAATATGAACCTGAGATTATTTGTGAAAATGACAAATATAAACTTTATTTTGATAATACAATTCTTTGCAACAGAGCTGTAAAACACAATAGACCAGATATCATTCTTAATGATAAACAGAATCAAATAACATATATAATTGATATTGCTATACCCGACACACATAATATACAAAATAAATACAATGAAAAAATTTCTAAATATATGATGCTTGGCGACGAGATTAAAAAATGTGGAAAATGAAGAAAATAATTATTCTACCGATTATTATTTCCACAACAGGTGTTATTCCTAGAAATCTTCACAAAAGTATTGAGATTTGGGGTCTGAAGAAAAATTTGTTTGAACAGTTACAAAAGATAACAGTCATCAAATCTTGTAATATTCTTCGTAGGTTTCTTTCCGAAAATAATAATGAGGTAGAGTCATAGGTTTCTCTTTAGTTTATACTGTTCAGAATCTCATTTCATATTTTATTTATTTGTTTATATAAATGTAATATAATTAACTGACAATTTTGTCATATTTATATTCAGAGCAGTATTCTATTCGATCGTTCACCACTTCACACAAAGGAAACTATTAATGAGTAACATTCAGTGTTACTTGACTAAGGTCCGTACACTGGATTTTTCCGGGGAAAAAGCCTCTGACACTACTCGTTGGTACATTGATATCATTGTCTGATGATGCTATAGTATGTTTAAATTCTGATAGATTGATATATTCTCATAATATTTAAAGTTATCCTAATATATAATTATTTCAGGATATGTTTTGATTATAATCAATGCCTGGCAATGGTATTAATTACCGGGTGGTGGATTTATATTTTTTCATGAAATCAGTTTGGTTGCATGAACAGATATATGGGCAACTGGTCGGGGTAAAACCCCCTATATATATCTATCGAGGAACTTCTATATCTCGGAAACTATTTGAGATAGAAGCAAAATTTTTCTAATTATTGTTTTATTTGTATGTGTGCATTCGTTTGAATTATTTTCGTACATTCAGGTTGTTCCAGTTTTGCTCCAGAGACAAACATAGATTTTTTTAAATGGCACGCCCTGTAGTTTTTATCATATTGTGATTACAATTTAAGCGCCCTTCAACGATATCTGTTTTGTGCTCAACCAACTATCGGTAGATTTTGAATTAAAATACGATAATTTCGGGAATTTGGAAGTATTTTCAAAAGTTCTCAAATGCCACATTTCGCATAATTTACGCATGATATATTTTTTTTTTCTTGAGGTAAAAGTGTTGTACCTTATTATCAAATGAAGAAAAAAAATTTTTATATAGCGAGTGTTCCTAATAACCGAGCGAAAATGAAATTTTTCAAACATGAAAAACTTTTTTTTCGAATGTAACACCCTGTATCTTTTTCACGCGTTTTTTTGCCACTCGAATAAGATATACAACGATACCTTTTTTTTCAAAAATCTGATGGAGATTTCCCAGAAAATTTCGAAATTATTTTGAGGTTTACGTATTTCTTGCAATAAACATGCTGTTGATAAAATTCAGAAATTGAAATATGCAAATATAAACACAAAATTAGATTCTTTGCTGTTCAATGAAACTTAAACATCAAAACTCTCAAAGTGTATCGAAATTTCTTCACAGGAAAGGATTTATTTGCGATTTTATCTGTTGTGCTCAGAGCTTAGTCTTCAACAATCGGAATTACTCAGTTCGCAATCTGTAATAGATGTTCAAAAAGTCTACTCTGCTCAAAACAACCTGCATGCTATTCTCTTCATTGAGTACACGCTTAGCTCTTTCATTCTTCTCATATCCAACTTGTTATTAAACCATAGAGATAAGTATGACTTCTATGGGCATAAGTTTGACTTCTATGGGCATACCACATGAAGACAGAAATTATTGTTCGATAATCTGTGGTTTAAACCAACTGTGCCCATAAAAGACTAATTTCTATGGTTTACTCACAATGCCCCAAGATTTAACAGTTTTGAATTGGATAATTCTACGTCATATGAGTGTGTCTATGTGAGAAATACATAATATTATTGCAACGATGAATTTTACCCAAGAAGAGTTAATTAATATGATTTATTGTTTGAGAAAAGGTGAGAGGAATTCTCTGTCGGCGTCACATATTTATTCCCAACGTTACCCAAACCTTAGACATCCTAGGAAAGAGGCATTCGAGAGACTGAAGGAAAGGTTTGAAAGAACTGGACAAGTTGGATATGAGAAAAATGGGAGAGCTAAGCATGTACTCAATGAAGAGAATAGCATGCAGGTTGTTTTGAGCGCAGTAGAGAATCCTCATGTTAGTACAAGAGATGTTAGTCGAGACTTGGGCATTAGTCAGACGTCTGTATCAATAATTTTGAGGAAGGAAAAGTTCCATCCTTTTCATGTTCAACTCTACCAACAGATGGAGCCCCTTCGGGCGGAGATTGGATTTTTGTAGATGGTCTTTAAATAAAATAGCAGACCAACCAAATTTTTTCAGTGGGGTACTTCTTTCTGATGAGGCTATATTTCATAAGAATGGGTTGGTGAACCGGCATAATTTTCATTAATATGATACTCAAAATCCTCATTTCATGAGAACTGTTGACCACATCGTTGGTCTTTAAATGTCTGGGGTGGTAAAATTGATGATTATGTGATCGGAAATTCCAAGAACATTTGAACGGCGAACGTTATTTAAATTTTTTGCAGCATGATCTGGAGTTTTTACTTATTAATGTTCCCCAAAACATAAAAAAGAATATAAGGTTCCAACACGATGAGGCACCAGCACACTACAGCGGCAATGTCTGCGATTTTTCAAATGATATGTTTGAGGGCAACTGGATAGGCCGTGGAGGTCCTGTAGGATGGCCTCCTAGGTCTCCGCGCTTGAATAAATTGGATTTTTTTTGTGGGGGTATGTTAAAGAGATGGTATATCGAGACCCTCCAACAACCAGGGAAAATATGATAGAGAGAATCACAGAAGCATTTAGGAGTATAACGCCGAATGTTCTCCAGAGAGTGACCGAATCATTTAACAATCGTGTTCGAGAATGTATTCGTCAAAATGGGGGACATTTTGAACATCTAATTTGACTTGAAAACTTATTGAAATAGAATTAAATTGGTGTTTATGATTTTGATTTGCATTTTTTTTCAGTGGATGTTTCATTCACGACAAGCAGTTCGATTTCGTTTCTTAATGATAATTCCGGAATATTTTGGGCAATTGTAAAAGTAATACAAGTTCAGTGAAAAGAACAGGGTGTTACATTTAGAAGAAAGTTCATTTATCTCGAAAAATTAAATTTTCCTTGGATCACCAAGAACACTGGGGATGAAAAAACAGTTGATCTCTTACTTACGATGATGAGGAACATATTTTCTTCAGAGAATAAATATTATCACACTCAAATGATACGGAATGAAGGTTATGAGAAGTTCTGAGAAACCTTCCAAACTCTCGATCTTTTTGATATTTTCACTTTTTGAACATTTATTGAGATAATTTCGAACTGAGTAATTTCAATTAGGTCAAGACTTAGCTCTGGGCACAAATGATAATATTTCAAGTGAATCTTTTCTTGTGAAGAAATTCCGATACACCTTGAGAGTTTTGTGAATTTTGTGTTGAAATTTGCATATTTCAATGTCTGAATTTTATCAACAGCATGTTTATCGCAAGAAATACCTAAACCTCACACTAATTTCGAAATTTTCTGGGAAATCTCCATCGGATTTTCAAGAAAAAGGTACCGTTGTAAAGCTTATTCGCGTGGAAACAAAACACGTGAAAAAGAAATAGGGTGTTTTGTTTGAAAAAAAAAAGTTCTTCATGTTTGAAAAATTTTATTTTCGCCGGGTTACTAGGAACACTCGGTATAAAAAAATCTTTTTTCTTCATTTGATAATGAAATACTACACTTTTACCTCAAGAAAAAAAAAGTATCTCGCGTTAATTATTCGAAATAAGGCATTTGAGAACTATTGAGAAAACTTCCAAATTCCTGAAATTATCGATATTTCAATTAATTTAAAAACTATCGATAGTTGTTTGGGAACAAAACAGATATCGTTCAAGAAAGCATCAAAATTTTAATCAGAATATGATAAAAAATACAGGGCTTGCCTTTTAAAAAAATCTAGGTTGGTCCCTGGAGCAAAAACGGAACACCCTGTATGTACGAAAATAATTTAACGGAATGCACACATACTTATTAAACGATAATCAGAAAAAAATTCGCTTCTATCTCAAATAGTTTCCGAGATATAGAAGTTCCTCGCCTTTTTGACTCACCCGGTATATATATATTTTTACTCGGTTAATCAATTTAGGGTTTGAGAGTATATAAAGTTATTAGTGAGCCACCAAGATGATTGGTATAAAAATTATGTTTCAGTGGAGATTCATTAAAATTTGCCTATTTTTTTGCTTACTATTCACATGAATTATTTGAGCGATTAGAGCATATTCACATAAAATTGGCCTAAAAATCAAATTTAACCTTGAAAAGCTACTAGAAACCCAAAAGACAAAACTAATGCATTGGATAGAAGTAGCACATATTAAATGTGTTTTAGAGATTGTGAAAAGAGGTATGTTAGACAAACTAAAAGTTCTTATGAAGCCCGATGAAAGAACATGAAGCACCTTTGAAATACGGACGTATCTGTAGTTTTGATCAAAATCATAGATTAGATTTTGAGAATATGAAAATAATTCAAATTGTATAAAATGCAAATACACTGCATGCTTTTGAGTATCCATGTAATGAAATGACAATATCCACTAAGGTCCGATTCCGTTCAGTGTAGTCCAGAGTTAGTAAGACTAGGCATGCCCACTAATAGCGCATTCGACCAATAAGGACGTGTTCGCCTGAAGCGTATAATGGCGAGGATACATTAAGTATAAACGAGAGGGCCATGTAGAATTAGATTTAGTATACTATTATCTGCATATGTTGCCAACTTAGTTGGTGAAACGCGATCCGAATTTTAATTTAAGGTTTTGATGAAGCAACTGAAATACATTACAATTCTTGAGTTCTGGTGTGCCTTTTTTAAAGTCATAGCATGGGGATCCTGTTCAGCTTTAGGATAATATTGGTGAACTCAAGTTTCGTTCCTGGTAGATAACAATTCTACTTCACCGTCGTCTACTTCTGACATAGGTTCAATAAAGCACATTTAACGCCCCAGTATTCTTGCAGCGGGTGTGTACTTTCGGTATCTATTTTATAGTGGTTCTTGTTGAGTGAAATTTATCGAATGTTTTGAAAAGGTTGAATCTTATATTTATTTCTTTTAGTAATATTTTTGAACTTCATGAATATCATCCGAAGTATTAACGTCGTGATTATAATCCGACAAATAGATGGAAAATGCGATAGGGTGGGATTTAATTGAAAGAATAGTTGTGCTTCTATGTTCATTATTGTATATTTCGGAATCATTGAGCGTTTTGTATTTTATCTACGGCAATTACACTTTGCTGGAGGGTTTATATTTCATTTTATGAACAGAAATTACGACAAAAATAAATGTGTATAGCAACGCACAAATCTGCGACGAAAATAAAATGTCAAATATCAAACTTTCAACAAGGATTCTTCATCATGTATATATTCATATATAACTTCAAAACGGAATGAAATACAGTTGGGTTTATAGCAGGGTCCTCTGAATTCATGTATATATATATATATATATATTGCCATAGGCTTCGAAATAATTTTTTACCGTTCTCGTGTGCGTACATGCGAACTGAAACGTATTAATTCATTTGTTTATTCATCATTCAACGAATGGGTGGATGAATTCTTCAAAATAGTATATTTTCAATTTACCTGCATTGTGTACTTAGTGAAGTTAGTATTTCATTGAAATGTTTATTTTGAAATATTGACCAAACAACTAATAGAGCCTCATTACAGTTCATTAAGAAATCCATAATTTATGAAGTCAACTTTCATGAGGATATACTCTACAATTGCATTTCTGTATGATACTCTGTAAACAAATATGTTTGGGATACTTTTCAAAAAACAATGTAAGTAAGTTTTGTTCGCCCAATTTGATAATTGACGAAAAACATTATAATGTTCCCAAATGTTGCAGCTAATGTTACGGCAATGAGTAGGGTTGACTGAGCCATTCCACTGCGACGTTTAGGATCTATTGTACACATTGACTGGAGGACTTAAACAATATTTCGACTATAACTTACTTAAGGGTGGGATCGGACCCACCTACTTCGGGTGTACAAGTTTGAAGTTAACGTCAGAGCGTCAATCTGAGTGAAGTGCTTAGACATACATCAAGAAAGGAAGCTACATCATAAGATACCGAAAGGTATCGAATGAATCAGTCACATGAGCTTCAACATTGGAAACCACAGACTCCATGGAGTGCACTAAGAATCCACCTCTACCTAATGATGATCTCATTGGGACTGAGGAAAGGGGGCTTAAGGAGAGACAGGAACCTTAATTCTAGATTCTTATTATTCCATGGAATGAGAGAACTCCGATGTTACCCCCTCATAAGAGAAGGTCAGATGGAAGCTACTCATCAAATTAACTAATTTTTCGAGCTTGACATTGCATCATGAAATTTGGTTATCATTTCATGCCCTGCTTGTTCCACAGGATTTCATTCTGTGTACTGACAGGTTCAAAACCGTGATGAGTAGGAATATTGGTAAACACATCTCCACTGCCAATACTCTGACTATTCTAGGAGATCATGTCACCACAACTCCTCATACTTTCTAATTCTATACTCTAACGTCTGCATGAATACCACAACAGGAACTATATATTTCCTGTGGTGGTTCATAGTTATTTATACTCTGACAGACAAAACAAAAACAAATATGAAATCAAATATTTCTAATGTATGAAGGTGACATTCAAAATAACTGACGAAATTAAGGAATCATTACAACTGCTAAGCACAATGAACATGGCTGAATTATTTGGGTCATTAGCCAACCTGGGCATCGAAGGAAACAAGAGCTCAAATAGATTCGCCAAAAAGTCTACAACTGTTGAGTAAATGGCGGTCCCATTTACTCAACAGTTGTAGACTTTTTGGCGAATGAATTAATATTATTATCGATTCTCCGATTAAGCTATTGGTCTACTAACGGGGCCTTAAATCAGTGAACATTTCCACATAATTAGAAAGTCAAGAACCACATAATATCATGGCTGACGAAACAAAAAATCTCAATTATAGTATTATAATTTTCAAATGTCCTAATCATGGAGAGTAAAGACAGAAGACACTATGTACTGAGTGAGTAGGTAGTCAGTGACCGTATGATACAGGACCTCCTTACAGCAGTTTCTTAGTTTCGGCAAAAAGTTTATGTGCGATTTCAAATACATCGCCGCAAACAAATTTGGCAAAAATACCCGAATATTACATAAGGTTACCGTGCGAAAAGAAGGAGACGTAAGTTATTATTATTATTATATATATATATATATATATATATATATATATATATATATATATATATATATATATATATATATATATATATATATATATATATATATATATTCCGACCTATTGTAATATGTATAATATGTATCACTACGTTTTCATAGAGGCTCATGATCATTTTTAGTCTTCAGTCGTTGGTACAATTTCGTAGTTGTTAATGTCACTAGCTGCATGTAGTTGTCTGGTACAGGTAGTAGTAGAGACGAGGATAATCAAGTTAATATTGCTGAGCTAACTAACCTAGCCTAACCTAACCGATATCCCCACAAGAGCTTGAGCACTTCGATTCACTTAATGGTATCATCATAAGGTACACTGACACAGTTCCGTGATATATCATTTTTGTCTGAAAGTTATTATATAAATTGGACATCATGGGTAGTATAATGTTACACATTGTTGTGCAATAACTTTATCAACAATTTATTCCGATAACCATTCATTGCAATAACATACAGTATTATTAATTCAGTATTTACTCCAGAAACAAATAAGAAACTATCATAACTAATGTAAGCAATCAGGCTCCGTTAAATTGACCAATAATGATCGAGATCGTCGATCAGCCGCGCTGTGATCGGTACGCCCGCATCCCACGAGTGAAGGCCTTGGTACAGTATCTTGGATTATTTGTTGAGTTAAATGCAGTGTATGTTGCAGTGCGACATATCAGTTTTTCAAAATTATGATATGGCCATTTAACAGGCGAAGAAAAATGGAATGGACGTTGGTAATTCAAAAAACTTTAACTGAGGATAAAGTGCATTGGATTGACAGGGTACAGATTTGGCTGAATATTCTCCAAAATTTCATAAACAATTTGATTAGCTGAACACCAAGACAACTCATGAAACTTCTGCTCTCTAGTAGGAGCCCCACTAGATATTTGGAGTGCAATTGGGGAATTTAATGCTTGTTAATGAAATTTTGCCTTATCTCGTTCGTTTCCAGTTTTCATTTCTTCTCATGAAGTTTGTTCGCCCTTATCATTGCGAATGAATCGCAAAATTGTGAAAAATATTCTTCCGTTAGCATAGATGCAATATTATGTGTACAATTCTGAATATAATTGATTCCTAGCTATTGCAGAAGACTGTAGTTTTGTAACAAGTCCAAAAAGATTATAGCAATTATGATAGGGACTGGAATGTTCTAAGTAGAACTATTGAAACATTTGTATAACCACTTCGCCAAAACGACATTACTAAGCTGACGATGCGCGTTTCGCTAACTGGGTTAACATCGTTATGCGGTCCTTCGAAATGGTTACCACAAATTTTGATTGAGAATTATGAAGCTCAAGGAGTAACTATTACATTTTCGGATACATTTGAGAATTTCGATTGTCATTGTGAATCTTAATCAATCTGATATTCTAGAATATCTCGACAAAATATTTTCCAGTATAGTAATCATACGGCAACCCTAAAATATGCTATTTTACTAAAAAGATACATGATACTAGTGTCTAAAAGAGAATTGCTTCGGCCAGTAGCATTTTATATAATTAATCCAGACTACTTCCGAAGCATCCGAAAAATTATATTGAAATATGAATAGTAATCAGCTAGTTCATGCGCAAAATCTGTAAGAAAATTTTCTCCAACCTTAGACGACGTCTAATTTTTTACTTACATTCTTGGAGAAGTTTTCTCGGACGCGGAATTCTTGTCGATTGAAATGATTTTCTCAACCGTGTAATTTTATAACCGCAGACACAAATGAGTGGTACTCATCTCTGCGGTTGTCCCGAGTTGATACTCGGTTTCGCGTTCAAAGATTTCAGGAAAATTCAATTTTCAACGAGTTTCTTATCGAAAACGAGGAGATGTCTCAAATAATTAAATTCATATTGTGCTATTGTTTGAAATAATTCCAGGCTTTCATGAATCCGTTCGATCGTTTGAGATGAGCATTCGATCAAAACCGATCTGATGAATCCGAAAAATTTTTCATTAATTAATTAAACGTTTGCGTAACCTGTCCCTTCCCCTATCAACTTCCACTCCACTTTCATATGATGAGAAAGAGATTGTGTGATATTTATATCTATTTATATTAGTCTGGATTGCGAATTGCCATCAATTTAAAAATTAATACTGTTAGGAGTGCTTGTATTATTCTTATGAGAATCTTTTTGAAATCAATCATATCATTGAGTTTTAACGATTAATGGTAGTATATTTTATACTACCGAATTGAGTTTAAAATGATATCTAATATCATTATATTTTCAATATTTAATATTAGAATGCTTGAATAAGATGAAACTGGAATTTCATCAGTTGAAGTATCCATACCTTGATAATGAATTTTCGAAGTCTAATAAATCCTTTACAATTTATATTCTGAAAAATTCTATGACTTCTGAACTACTCAGTATTGTTCTAGAAGAAATCAACGTTCTGAAATTTTAGTAGGTACCACAGAATAATATGAATATTTCTTTCTCTTGCGTTGCAAAGATACCGACTAGATGAGGAAAATCAAATGAACGCGGAGAGAAATGATGAAATTCAATTGGAGAAGAGCTACACGCTAATGGGTTGTTTCAAACACATTGAACTACGACTCGAAGTATACAGATGAATTTTTCACTGAAAAAAATCAAATGTCTGGAAGACTTTGAGGACTTAATGAAAATTTCAAATCCAAATAATTTCTGCATCGGCGATATTCCTCAGGTAGAATTAGTCTGCGATGGCCTAAAGAACCTAGATGTCACAAAAAAATTCATCTGCAAAATGATGTACATAAATTCTCAAGATGATAATGTCGTATGAATGGACAAAAAAGAAGATTTGTTATGTTTTTACATCAATTGATGTCATATCAAATCTTACAATGGGCCCAATTCTATTTAAATTAACACCTTTTTTGCAGAGAAGTCGGTAATATCTTCATCTCTATAAATAATTTCATTAACTTTTGTAATATTTTTATATCTGATCTATAAAAGAACTCGCAGAAATATTCGATTTTGGACTAAATCTTTTTATTTTCTTATCTTGAATCTATTCAATTTTCAGAATCAAAGTTGGCTCTCTTCATTTTGTTTATTGTGAAGTAGGCTTAAGCGAAGTAAAAACTATATTTGCTGGACTGATGGAGTATTGGAATCGTTGACATCATGAAAATGAGGAAGTGATGGTGTTTCGCAATCTATATTAATACCATTTATCCTGTCGAAAAACTGCATCATAGTTTATGTCTATATTTCTCATTTAACCGTCTATTTTCCAATGTTATTATTTTTCCAGTTAACAATAAACTGCAAACTATGAAATATTTCACTCGTTTGAATTTGGAATATCGCCAAACTTGTACGTGAATTGTACTTATATACGGCTTAAAAAGCAGTTTTAGATGTCACGCCTTCGCACACAGTATGCATTCAAAATTTGTTTTCTTTCACGTACTGTCAGGCACGATCTCCACTTTCAAGGTGTTCATCATTTTTCTAACCTATTGCATAAGCTGATGAATCATGTGGTTCGCAATTCTAAGTGAAATTCGTGGTTCGATCTGTGGTACGGGTATTCTATTGAAACGAGAAGAGTTCCGATAGAACTACATCATTCCGGAAATTAGATTGGAGCAAGCTAAAGGATTAAATCGCTATGCGTCATTAGTTAGCCCTCACTCTTGTATAAATAAAAATAACATTTTGATAGTAGTTTTTCGAAATTTATCCGATCCAATTATTGTGTTATGCTAGTTTGTAGTGAGGTTCTTCACTGTGAGGTTCAGCAACGTTATTGAATCAGTTGGGAGAGTGTGATATTTGAAGATATATTGGTATTGATATTATTGTTGACACATGACTGATGTAAATGAAACTAACCCATTAAGTTAAATAAGAAATGATGATGTGACATTGAAAGTATTGTAGTGGAATATTTATTAAGTTAAACTGCTCTTCTTTGTGTCACAACAAATTCGATGCACCATAGCGACATTCACTGAAAATTGGTTTATTTGCCTCAAACGGACTTGCATTAACGCCAACATGAGATGAGTTACAAATTTTCCATTCACTGAATTAGTTCTGAGTGAGAAAGAATACTGAAACATAGTCTATCTACAAACGAGTTTTGAGTATTTATTCGTAACCAGTTTATTCAAGCGATTTTGTCTATTTTACGTCACGCTCTTTATTTTTGTAAGAAAACCTTACTTAAACACTGAGGATCAGAATACTGTGGTAGAAAGACAAAGGTGATGTTGCAATCTGAAAACTTATTTACAGACAAATGTTTCAGTCAACTACGATGATAAGTTTCACACAAGACGAATCATTTCCGAATATTATATATTGCTACATTACATAAATTTTATCATGATGTAGAAACGAAAATATACAATTTCTATAAACAAATCATTTTTTAGTGTGCATTCATGAGAAAGCCAACAATTTGTAGTACTCTAATGGAATTATTTTTGATGTGATCAGGAGTCTTCTGGATCACCACGGCACAGCTTCTTCTAGAGTATAATAATGAAAATTGGATAATAATGAGAGGATGTTTTGTTTATGAGAAGCCGTTGCATGAAAGCTGCGTTGCAACCGTGACAAAATCATATCTGTGTAATGTTGTTACAGAATAAAATATAAGAAGGAATATAATAAAACTTCAAGTAACCTCTTTCTTCCAGATAACAGAGAATTAATACTTATACGAATTAATTTTTTTTCCATTCAAGATCTACATACTTGAAAATATATTCTATAGTCTGAGCCAAATTGATTGTTTTCTTCGAAAACTGCTCTCTGAAAAATTATATAAATACAATTAAATATGCAATTGTTATGTCGGTAGCAACTGATGGAATGAAAAAAAAACATTCAAAAGTGCGGAATCGAAAATATGGATGTTCTAGTCTACAAAATGTATGCAGGTGCTTGTCTGATAAAATGGGCGGTATCGATGTGAATTGACAAGAACAATTCCCATATTTTCAAGGTGGCGGCGTTCTCACCACCCCCCAAATCTCTCAATCCAGCTTCTATTTTACACTCAAACTTACTTAACAATAAACAAAACCAATCAAGAACCTAGGCAAAATTTATATTGATTGAATTTAATTGAGTTATATGAACCACAGCTTCCATATCATAACTAAATTTCATCACTTTGACCGAAGTTACAGTTTAACGAAGTTCGCTATCGACCACATCAGGGTTTACACAAAATACAGGCCTGTGCTATGTGGTATTACTGCAGATAATGTTAGATTTCCTGGACAGAGAGATCACCAAAGTCGAAAACGCAGGAGCATTGTTAAATTGTGAATTCCATATCTAAAAAGCTTAAATGCCTGTGTAATGCTGAGAGGTAGTCCAAATAGGGTAGGGAGAATGCTCGGCAACGTTCGAGTGATTGGTAATCTACCTTTTTATAATTTCAATACACATCACGCCAGAATAAGTACACCATTAACATTTTATGATCCGTTTTACATCGAATCATTACATATGATACTATGTTTAAAGGAGGCTTTAGTTTAGAAGAATCTTTGGGGCATATTCACAGTTGATACAATACATCAAAAATAAATAAGAACAGCTATTATGCAGGTTCAACTAATAAATCAATTAAAAGAATAGAGTGCCAATAACTGCGTGTATTATCAACAGAGAACTATTCGATCGCGTCAATAACAAAAACTGCTTTTTTCATGTGTTATGAAATCCAATTATGGGCATCTATATTTCAAGTGTACCTTTATTGGTAGGACTAGGCTGAATTAATAGATGTTAGGTAGAAAGCTTAATTATTTAATATAACTTAAGGTCTTGATGCATTTGCGGAAATCAAGGAAGCAAAACCAAATATGTTGTAGCCATCCCGAAATCTACGAAAGAACATATATATATATATATATATATATATATATATATATATATATATATATATATATATATATATATATATATATATATATATATATATATATATATATATATATATATATATATATATATATATATATATATATATATAATGAGATAAAAACACAAGGTTTAACTTTAATCTACACTTTATTTGAAAAAATTCGACGACGTTTCGCTGACACAGCAGCTTTATCAAGAATGAAAAATAGAATGAAGAGTATGGTATTATAAACAAATCGTAGAACAAGTTGGATGAATAACAGGAAAATCCACACCGAGCCATTGTACAGTTAGTATGAAAGGTAATAAAAACTAATTAAACAAGTTAAGTAGGGGTGAGTTATTCAAATCTACCTGTTCATTCAAAAGCTTGTCCGAATGTTTGTATCTATTTATTTCTAATGCTTCTAGGAGATCTAATTTTGAACTTTTGATTTTATATGTAATATGTCAAAGTTTTATTGAATGAATGGTTTTCTTTTATTAGGTGGTTTGAATAATTTGAATCAGATTTATTTTTATCGAAGCTACGTTTATGTTCAGATGTTCTTATGCCAAAACTCCTATAGGTCCTACCGATATAAATTTTATCACAAGAACCGCAATTGAGTTTATAGATTCCTGATTTACTTGATTTTTCAACACGAGATTTATTATTTTTAATATGTTTACCTAAGTTATTAGAAGTTTTGAAAGCTATATTAAGATTTTGTTTGACGAGAAAGGATTTAATATTTGTACTTGCAGAACCGCAGAATGTTAAACTGTTGAATATTTTATAGTCTTTATGAATAGGATATACTTCATTTATTGCTTTCTGATAGAGTTTTTACGAATGATTAGATCTATCATATCCGGATTATATAAATTATTAATGGCTATCTGTTTGATGATGTTTAACTCTTTATTATAATCTTCTACTGATAAAGGTAAATTGAGTAACCGATGTACCATGCTGTTTAAAGCTGCAATTTTGTGTTGAATTGGATGTAATGAGTAGTTATGTATAATTGTATCAGTATGTGTTGGTTTACGAAAGACCGAAAAAACATGATTATTATTTTGTTTAGTGATTTTTAAGTCCAAAAATTTATGGAATCGTTCTGTTCAATTTCTATCGTGAATTTAATGTTCAAATGGATGGAATTAATGAAACTAACAAATAAGTCTAATTGACGAGTAGTTCAATGAAACATACTAAGATGTCGTCAACATATCTATACCAATAAAGAAATTTGGAAATGAGTGGATGTGTATGAATTTTCTGTTCAATATTATTCATAAAAATCTCTGCTAAAAGTGGACTCAAAGGATTTCCATGATCAAACCATTTTCACTACTGTAATAGATGTTGTTGAAAGAAAAATAATTTTGTTCAATGCAAACGTCCAACAGATTCAATATTTCTGATTTGATTATGTGGTTAACATGATTCGAATTCAACATGTTTTCGATTAATATTTTGACATCACCTGGAGGAACACTTGGGTATAAATTCTCAACATCAAACGAAATAAGTTTTGCGTTAGGTGGTAGGTTAACGTTTTTTATGTTATTTATCAATTCGAAAGAATTTTTATAGAAAATTTTGATTTGAATGAACAATAATTTTAATGATATCTATAAGGTAGTGCGACAATTTCACGGCTGGGGCTGTAACGTAAGATACGACTGGTCTAACAGGGTTATTTACTTTATGCAATTTAATGAGTGAATACAGTTGAGGTGGTTGAGGGTTTGGTAAAATTAATTTGTATTTATCTATTGCTTTAATTAAAGATTTTGCGTCATTTATTGCAATTTTAATATTTTCTGGAATTTAATAGTTGGATCTTTGTTTAAAATTGTATAGTTTCGGACGAAATGAAATTTAGAGTTTTAAATAGGTAGTCATTTTTATTTAACGCAATCACAGTATTACCCTTATCTGCTTTTGTAAAAATAACTTCATTTAGTTGAGATTTTTGTTTGATGGCCTTTAAAATATTTTGTTCTTTACTCGGTTTAAAGTCAGCTAATGATTCATTTTTAAAATGTTAGATGCTAAATATTTAAGGTGAGTGTTATTAGGAATATTTTTCAGAGAAATTTCAGTAAACCGAAACCTACTCCACGTAAAACTAAATTTTCTGACCATCAATTTTTTGATAGATTCGTTAACCTTTCTAATACTAATTTCACAACGTATGAAACAAATCTCTTGGAGAAAGGTTCCAAACACAATATTAAATCAAACAAGATAAAATCTGATTTAGAGGAACTTGGCATAGATACTGAAATTTCTCTGAAAAATATTCCTAATAACACTCACCTTAAATATTTAGCATCTAACATTATAAAAATGAATCATTAGCTGACTTTAAACCGAGTAAAGAACAAAATATTTTAAAGGCCATCAAACAAAAATCTCAACTAAATGAAGTTATTTTTACAAAAGCAGATAAGGGTAATACTGTGATTGCGTTAAATAAAAATGACTACCTATTTAAAACTCTAAATTTCATTTCGTCCGGAAACTATACAATTTTAAACAAAGATCCAACTATTAAATTCCAGAAAAATATTAAAATTGCAATAAATGACGCAAAATCTTTAATTAAAGCAATAGATAAATACAAATTAATTTTACCAAACCCTCAACCACCTCAACTGTATTCACTCATTAAATTGCATAAAGTAAATAACCCCGTTAGACCAGTCGTATCTTACGTTACAGCCCCAGCCGTGAAATTGTCGCACTACCTTATAGATATCATTAAAAATTATTGTTCATTCAAATCAAAATTTTCTATAAAAAATTCTTTCGAATTGATAAATAACATAAAAAACGTTAACCTACCACCTAACGCAAAACTTATTTCGTTTGATGTTGAGAATTTATACCCAAGTGTTCCTCCAGGTGATGTCAAAATATTAATCGAAAACATGTTGAATTCGAATCATGTTAACCACATAATCAAATCAGAAATATTGAATCTGTTGGACGTTTGCATTGAACAAAATTATTTTTCTTTCAACAACATCTATTACAGTAGTGAAAATGGTTTGATCATGGGAAATCCTTTGAGTCCACTTTTAGCAGAGATTTTATGAATAATATTGAACAGAAAATTCATACACATCCACTCATTTCCAAATTTCTTTATTGGTATAGATATGTTGACGACATCTTAGTATGTTTCATTGGAACTACTCTTCAATTAGACTTATTTGTTAGTTTCATTAATTCCATCCATTTGAACATTAAATTCACGATAGAAATTGAACAGAACGATTCCATAAATTTTTGGACTTAAAATCACTAAACAAAATAATAATCATGTTTTTCGGTCTTTCGTAAACCAACACATACTGATACAATTATACATAACTACTCATTACATCCAATTCAACACAAAATTGCAGCTTTAAACAGCATGGTACATCGGTTACTCAATTTACCTTTATCAGTAGAAGATTATAATAAAGAGTTAAACATCATCAAACAGATAGCCATTAATAATTTATATAATCCGGATATGATAGATCTAATCATTCGTAAAAACTCTATCAGAAAGCAATAAATGAAGTATATCCTATTCATAAAGACTATAAAATATTCAACAGTTTAACATTCTGCGGTTCTGCAAGTACAAATATTAAATCCTTTCTCGTCAAACAAAATCTTAATATAGCTTTCAAAACTTCTAATAACTTAGGTAAACATATTAAAAATAATAAATCTCGTGTTGAAAAATCAAGTAAATCAGGAATCTATAAACTCAATTGCGGTTCTTGTGAGAAAATTTATATCGGTAGGACCTATAGGAGTTTTGGCATAAGAACATCTGAACATAAACGTAGCTTCGATAAAAATAAATCTGATTCAAATTATTCAAACCACCTAATAAAAGAAAACCATTCATTCAATAAAAACTTTGACATATTACATATAAAATCAAAAGTTCAAAATTAGATCTCCTAGAAGCATTAGAAATAAATAGATACAAACATTCGGACAAGCTTTTGAATGAACAGGTAGATTTGAATAACTCACCCTACTTAACTTGTTTAATTAGTTTTATTACCTTTCATACTAACTGTACAATGGCTCGGTGTGGATTTTCCTGTTATTCATCCAACTTGTTCTACGATTTGTTTATAATACCATACTCTTCATTCTATTTTTCATTCTTGATAAAGCTGCTGTGTCAGCGAAACGTCGTCGAATTTTTTCAAATAAAGTGTAGATTAAAGTTAAACCTTGTGTTTTTATCTCATTTATATCATGGATCTACATCAAGTAACGGCCTCCACAATTCAATATATATATATATATATATATATATATATATATATATATATATATATATATATATATATATATATATATATGTCATTACTATGATTCGTTTTAATTCAATTGAAAGCATACCATGTAGCATCAATTCCTCAACAAGATCAGAGAACAATTACTGCCGATCGGTACACAACTATTTGTTTACCGCTAGTCCTTAGTAGGCTTCGATAAACCAACCCCGAACATCTGAATATTCAACGCAACGCAACGCAACATAGAGACGATTTCCTCAGAGAAACTCAAACTGTGTAAGAAGCAATCAGACTTCGAGATGAAGTTTCTGCATCAGTCAATGATGGTGGATTCCATATGAGACAGTTTGATCTAATTCGCCATAGATTCTTGAAGGTTTACTGGTTTGCAATGTCAACAAAAAACTTCAGGATGAAAATGATCCAAACATTAAAACATTAGGATTGCATTGGTATTCCCAAAATGACCAAATAATTTATACTGTCATTAAAGTGAATAGTTCATCCCTTAACAAAAAAGAAGACTATTTTTCTGCATATTTCTGAAATTTTTGATACTCAAGGCCTACTCAATCCCGTTATTGTTTCCATTAAAATATTAATGCGAGGTTTATGGAAACTGAATTTGAATTGGGTTGAATCTCAATTCATACAAAGTGGATGAAGTTAGTATATATTTTTGCAACATATATATATATATATATATATATATATATATATATATATATATATATATATATATATATATATATATATATATATATATATATATATATATATATATATATTACTATAATTCGTTTCAATTCAATTGAAAGCATACCATGTAGCACCAATTCCTTAACAAGATCAGAGAACAATTACTGCCGATCGGTACACAACTATTTGTTTACCGCTAGTCGTTAGTAGGCTTCGATAAACCAACCCCGAACATCTGAATATTCAATGCAAAAAAACTTCGAATTGTTATCTTCCTGAGTACAGCTAGGACATAAGTCACAACGATTTTAATATTTTTTCCAAAATCAAGAACGGACTGCGTGGTCAAATGTTTCCGTCTTCAGAAAAAGCTATTGTTGCGTTCGAAAGGGCCATTTCGAATGTAGCAGCAAAATATTGGAAAAACTGCTTCCAGAACTGATTCGAATGAATGCAGAAGTCTATAAATCTTCGCAGGAATACTTCGAAAACCAATAAATTTGCTCAGTTGTTTCGTTCTAGCTCTATTCTGAACTTAAGAGACATCCCACGTACAGTTTGAAGTCCCCACTTGATTGAAAGAAATATTTAAAAGCTCTTAATTCAATTTGTGAGTTGTAGTTCGGAAATCTAAGAGAACAGTTGAAGAAGAAAATGATGAACTTTTTGTATTCAGGATGTTTCGTTTACTTTGTTTCAACTATGTGGTGGCTATAAAATATTGACTGAACTTTATATGCATCTCTTGAACGTAATTCACCCACTATGCATAGCTTCGTGACGAAATTCGAATAAGTTCATATAATATATCTCTATTCGGCAGATTTGCTGTTTATGGACGAAACAGATCTAACAGAGAATAATGAAATTAAAATCTGAATTTCAAGTTAATGTTCTCCAACTCGTTATCTCCAAGCTCGCACTCCATAATTCATATTGTTTTGCTAAAAATAAACTAGCTGATAATACATCTACCAGGGTAGCAAGTTCATATCGATTTTCCTCTACATATTGCAACAAACTGGACCAAATTCTAACCATAAATAATATTACGGTGACCGTAATTACTTCAGTATGATAGTGACCATAATGACGTTTATGATATCCGCTGTGGCAAAATGTCGCATACGAGTTTCCTGTTCGATGTTCCCTTTTGTCAGTTACGGAAGTGCCGAACTGTGACTTCTTTTTGTTTAGTGGCTTAGTAAATCTAATATTATAACAGCACCAATGCGACTGTTGCAGATTTTGATCCGATTATCTCTTCGCTAATGACTATAGTTTCCTGGCACCCTGAAGATTTTCTCACTTATCAAGATTATTCCTAGATATATGATGAAAGCGGGAGGAGGGGGAAGTACACATAAAATTAGATATTGCCGTTTTACTGCCATTTAATGACGTAGAAAATGCGATCGTTAAAAATGGAGATTAGGCTAAGTGAAAAGGTCATTATGATCAGATTAATCATATTTCGTCTATGCTATTATTCACTAATTGTGTTAGTTTTTTTTTATTGCCAAAAAATGGATGAAATAGCTTTAACAGTGGTTCTCATTACACCTTCGTTCTGGTGAAGAAATAGATATCAATGATGATTAGAGAACGATACGGATACGGAAAATATTATGAAACATGAAGAAAAGTCACTCATAATCACATAGGTCTGAAATATAGGCATGAAAAGAGATACGTACTAACCCTTATAATTAGGCAGTCTTCAATTTTTATTTAATCGCTAGAAGAATTCGATTTTATTTTTCACTTCCTCATTGGACTTTTCTGCCTGTCAAAAATATATATCGATATTGTCTCGAAAAGCAACATGATTAGGATGTTCTTGTCTTCGATTGTGTAAATTTACCTAAAGATGATCCCAGTGAGGAATTCGCTCTTTATGTGCATTTGGTTTTGATATCAAGAACGTATAACATCTGCAGAACAAATGAAGTATACAACAAAGAAGAATTAATAATGAAATGAGAACAATGTTTTGAGAATCGATCAGATGGATATCAATATCCTATATTAGTTACTGCTCGAAATGAAGAATATTTATGATTTGGCAATGACCAAGTTTGAAAACTAATTCTCTTTGAACGTAACTTATATTTCAGAAAGGATATTTTGAAATTACGTTCTGACTTGTCACTTCAGATTTGCAGTATTTCTTGGTGCATACATATTAACTGAATACTGATCACTAGGCAGATAACTCCAAGTCATAAGGGAAAAGCAGAATACTGTTTTGAAGAACGTATGAGCAGAGAAAGAAACAATAGAGTAAGTTCTGTTCGAACGTGTATTTCTGATCGTCCCCACTACCGGTTTGAAAGTGCTCGGGGAGTATTGGACAACTCTGAGTCACCTACATAGATGCCCGCTAAGCAACGTTCTCAACTTCTTTTAGGAGTTTGTATGGCTGAAAATATAGTCATTCGCTGGTAGGAGATGAAAAACAAAGGACCCAATGTGGTATTGGTTCGGCGGCTTTGGAGCCATCATCTTATCTATTCATATATACAGGTTGCGCGGCCATAATCTGAACACATAAAATTGTTGACACTACTCTTTTTATCGTAAAAATGAAAAGTTGAGAGAAATTTTCACCACACAATGTGTTTGATCATCAAGAATCGATTTATTCGTAATATTCCCCAGTTTCTCGAATGACCGCCCTCAATCTCGGTTTGAAGGCATCAGATGCATGATGTACGGCATCGCTTTTCTTCTCGTTGAATGATATTCAAACATCTCATAGGAGCCGAAAGAAGATTCAATAAAAATACAGAATAACACCAGAAGTAAAAATTCCGTGAGAAACTGAAGACGGTTTTTATCTTTCACATCACGCAGTAATCGAGGAAACAAGGACAAAAGAGAGAGTCGTATTCGATGGATTCGCTTCGTCATCGCCAGGTATTTTCTTGAACGATACTCTCATGGTTGGCCCAACCATGCAAAATGATCTTCTCTCACACATTCCATGGTTTCGAATACCAAACTATGTCATTACGAGTGATATTGAGAAAGTGTTCAGGCAAGTACAAGTAAGATTGGATGATCGAAAATATCTGTTGGTATTCAAATGGGTTTATTTCATCATACAAACTAATAACTGATACGTTTGGTTTACGACCGGCCTCTCTTCTAGCGAGTCGTTGCTATCATCGGTTTGCGGATAATGAGGAATCTAAATATCCAATAGCTGCGAAAACCTTGAAAAATCATTTATATGTAGACGGTTTCCTCAAAGAAACTCAAATTGTGTGAGAAGCAATCAGACTTAGAGATTAAGTTTCTGCATGAGTCAATGAAGGTGGATTCCATATGAGACAGTTTGATCTAATTCGCCATAGATTTTTGAAGGTTTACTGGTTTGCAATGTCAACAAAAAACTTCATGATGAAAATGATCCAAACATTAAAACATAAGGATTGCATTGGAATTCTCAAAATGACCAAATAATTTATACTGTCACCAAAGTGAATAGTTCATCCCTTAACAAAGAAGACTATTTTTTCTGCATATTTCTAAAATTTTTGATCCTCAAGGCCTACTCAATCCCGTTATTGTTCCCATAAAAATATTATTGCGAGGTTTATGGAAACTGAATTTGAATTGGGTTGAATCTCAATTCATACAAAGTGGATGAAGTTAGTATATTTTTGCAACTTTGAATAATATATGTTTTAAAAGAAAATTATTCCACCGCGATCCTATTAATCTACAACTTCATTACTTTTGTGGTGCAAGTGAAAGAGCCTATGGAGCTTGCATCCATCATCTTCGATGATCAACTCGGTAATGTTATAATCAAATTATTTTGTGCTCAATCAAGAGTATCCCTGATCAAATCTGTTCAAACTATTAGAACTTTATACAGTTCTTTTAGCAAATCTTTTCAATCGTCAAACCAAAAATTATTATTAAATTAGGTAAAGCTTTTTTGAGCAGATTTCTCGATAGATTGGAATAATTCTTCACCGCATTTATTGTAAACCTTCGATGCAAATCCATTATCAGAAAGAATGTTCGAACTCTTGGTAATCCTGCTGATCTATTGTCGAGGGTTTTGTGTCCTAGGGAGTTCAGAAAATGCAAGCTATGGTCCACAGGCCCGAACTGACTTACGCGAAAAAAATTCTTGGTCCCTTTCAGCAATCTATCAGTGATGCTACTATATATATTCTCGAAAAAGGTAAATTAAATTTCCTCATTTCAGGAAGTACCGAGAATACAATCTTGTTCAAATTTTCGTCATTTTGTATACTCCGTCATGTAATGGCCTATTGTCTCAGATTCAAAAATAAATTCAGGGGACCATTGATTGCTGACGAACTGGATTAATCTAATATAATCATATTGAAATTATTGATATCGAATGATAATTTTAATTAAATATTTATTTTTCTAAGAAAAACAATTCGCTGTCTGCAAAAATTAAAATTTTTGAATTTGAATCCATTTTCAGATAAACATGGATTACTACGTGTAGGTAGAATTCATCACTGAGAATATGCATACGATAAAAAATACCCCACCATCGTACCCAAGGGGTATCATGTCACAAAAACTTGAATGGAGCGAGAGCATCTAATGGTAAACATGCAGGTTGTTAAGCAACACTGTACTCGTTGAGGCCGACTTATTAACCCTTTGTTGATAAAAACCAGGTCAGAACTGTTGTGTACGTAATTGTATAATTCGTACTAGAAAAACACTTTTGCCGGTGAGTTACATCATGGGTAATCGGCTGAAAAAACGTAACTCAATAAATACTGATGTCGATTATTATGTCCCATCGTTGATGAAAGAGAAGCGTTTTCACAATAAAAATAAGATAAAGGCATATGTTGAGATGATGGATTGTCTCCATTAAAGCAGTACATACTAAATTCGTTAGCGACCCAACTACGGAAGGTTTCATTGTATCGTTAATTAGATTTACATCTAGAGGAGGAATGTGGAAAACGATTCATTCCAACACGGAAACAATTTCATAGGTGCAAAAAAAATGAACATCCGATCATAATCTGAGGATTAACCATTTTCTGTCAAATAAGGGAACACCTTGGCAGTTTATCTCGCTGCAAACAGCACACGTTAATCTGGGAAGCCGCAAATAAATCTTTCAAACATCATTTTCAAATAGTAGTAGGTAATGATCTATTCGCTTTTGAGCAATTGAACTCATTATCTGTTGAAATCGAGGGTATCCTCAACTCCTGTCCAATAACTCGTGTTTCGTTCTCACTTTCCAATAAGCGATAATCTTTCGAATATACCTGAAAGTGATTTGACCCATAATCCAAACGAACCGACTATCGACATGGCTACATATCCAAAAGGTGAAACAACACCTGAAACAGGTGGCATAAGGAATACATTCATGAACTCAATACCCGTTATAGATGTAATCATAATGTCGACGTGGGTTCTATCGTAATAATACGAGATGACCATCTAACCACCAATACAAAGGTACTTGGACATCATCCACTTAGAAATTGATTCAGATGGTGTTATTCGCATTGTGCAATTTGCATTTTAAATAATTTTCATTCGGAACTTACTTTGTCATTAACTGTCTAATTTAATGTAAATGAAAAAACATATCAAAATGAGCAACTACCTGAAGACATTAATTGCAAAACATGGTGTTCTAAAGGAAGAAGCCACAATAATCAAAAACTTTTTAGATACAGCCGAAAAAGAGAGCATATCTTCTTTGCGAATTGAAGATCGTTTGAAGCAATTTGAAATTTGATTGATAAGTATTATTAAACATTGTTCATTGAAAAAAACGGTACTCATACTATCGAGTATGAATCTTTCGAAAACTCTTATTTTGAACATGTAGATAACGCTGAAAATTTAATTAAGAACGTCCCTCACATGCCAACAGTGTCGGTCACTCACATGCAATTTAATTCAGGAATTTTTCTCAAAATTGACTCAGTAAAATAAATTTCCCTCAAATAAAACTACCAGAATTTAATGGTCAACATGAACATTGGATTTCATTTTGGGACAAAAATCAACCACTTATTTATAGCAAAAACGAATTGAATAATATAGAAAAGTTATATTATTTAAAGGGTGCATATAAGCGATGCCGCAGGAATGACAGAAAACATCTCGTTAAATTATAATAATTATTTACCCGCTTGGGAGTATTTTTTTGATATTCCTGCAACATCGAAATCAACTAACACCATGCGAAAAATTTGAAGATTCTAAGATTAAGATAGGATCAATGGGTATGCATCTATGTATATTCATGACCAAAATGCCTGAAAGAGGCAAGTACGGTATAATCTTTATCGTAATCAAATTGCCGACAAGTGGATTACAATATCGATGTAAATGTATATTGAAATTATATGATTTCAATTTGAGGAATTTCTACAACAAAAGGAGTATTATAATATCTAGAAAAAATATTTATGTTTGTTTTCATTCCTTCATTCACTACTCCTCATCTCTTCATATTCTCAGTACAGTACATTATCAGTACAACATATTATGTATCTTCGAATGTATATATGTGTAGGTAAGTAGTGTTAAATAAATAATCAGTTTCAATCGATAAATCGAATTTACTTATAGTCAGTTAAAACTCATTATGAGGCAAATAACAAAAAGAAGGACCATAAATGGATACTACAACGCATTACATTCAGACAAATTGAACGGGGAAATGATAACAAAGTATCAAGAAGTTTATCTAGTTTCACCACAACAATGCGCATGTTAATTTTTCTGCCAATGCAATAGCTAAGCTGTTGAGTTATTCTATGTATTGCTACGTTATCTATCATATTTTCCTGACCTGACTCTCACTGATTTTCTTTTGCTTTCAGACATGTTAATATGCCCTGAGAAACCTACAATTCCTACAAATTCGGATGTTATCTCAAAATCCTCCAGCATCGTCTAACCTAACCTAACCTTCATTGTGAGAACTTTTTTTCCGCTCTTGAGCGATAGGGAATCCATTCATTGGACCGATAGAATTTCCTACTCGTCGTTTTATTGCTAGATTTTTTCATTCAGTTAATGTTCCTGCGTCCTGAATATTAGTTTTTAGATCTGGAATTGAATTAATGCTATTTAATGATTGAAATAATTTGAATCTGCTTTTTCATTTTCGAAACTACGTTTATATTCCGAAACTCTATTTCTGAAATTCACTCCTGTACTACCTAAAGTTATCACAATCCGCTTATTTTAATTAGTAAATCCTCTTTGCTAATTATTGTTGGTTTACCTTAATGTATGCTTATATGTTGTTCGTTAATTTGAACACAATATTCAGGTCAGCTTCTCAGGAAGGTGTCTACCAATGTTGTGATATTACCGATCCGATATACGTTGAAACAATATACTTTCTTCTGTAGGTTTTTAAATGGAAATACTTGGTGAAATGCCAATTTTTGTTATTTCTCTCAGACTGTCGTTGAAAAGATTTTCATAAAATCCGTGGTTCATCTCTAATCGTTTTCTCAAGCTCAATTTTTATAATAATTCTTCTCACATACTGGTATGCTCAAAGGTATATGTATATAACTATGGAATGAAGTGATTTTATATGGGTGGAGATGTTTGGATATCGTATAACAATAATATCACTACGAGAAGTATTATGATGAATGAATTCTTGTCTATTTGATCTGTTACTATTAAGTCCAGAAAGTTTTGTTCTTATTGTGATAGAAATGCAATCTAAGGGTCTAAACTCCCTCTTTCAAATACACTGCCCCAAAAAATTAATGCTCAATTTCAATATTTAAAACATTTTCTCTTGATAAAAGTTCGCTAGTGCTAGGCACCTTCAAAAGAAGCTTCGACAGAACAGTTGAGTGCAGATTATCACTGAAGCGATACGACAACGTCACAGGAAATTCAGTTCTAGTGTAGCATATCAATAAGACCAATTGAGGGAAGATGTCACTTCGTTAGAAATTAACTGGAGGGGAGTTTGATCTACAGATGAGTTGAGATCTGGTTTTTTTCATTGCAATCGATATATAATATGCCTAGTACAACTTTTTACCTATCTATAGTTTTGGTGGAAATTCAAAAATGGCGCAAGGAGGAATTTATTTGAACATTTGCACTGATTTCGTCATCATAAATAATTGAACCCTAAATGCTCAGAGGTACGATACAGACATTTCAGAACAAATATGTTATACCGTTTGTGGCAAATTGGATTGAAAACGTTTTGTTCATGAATGAGAACGCCAGACTCCACCAAGCTCATATCGTTAAGAACTAGCTTCAAGATCACGAAATAAATTCAATGTAATGGCCATCACGAAGTCCAGACCTCATTTCCATCGAACATGTATTTGATATTTTCAATGAAAGCCAGCAGAACCAGCTAGCTACAGTGAAGGAGGTTCGGGACAGACTGATCGATGTCTGGAACGAAATGGATCCAAATGCTATATTGTCAAAGATTTTTAGTGTGAGTCGTAGATGTCTCGCAGACATTCTCGCCAGCTTTGGAAATATCTGGTATTAACCGGTTTTTAGGATCTGCAAATTTTTCCAAAAATTTTGAATTTCTCACTATTATTTTCATTCAAATTTTTATGACTACCATTTTCATATCCATTATTCCCAAGAAATCCTTCTACTAGCACAGTGGATTACTGGAAGAATAATTCTTCGACATATCTAAACCTGTTTCGAATAAATTTGAATCTTCGATAATCCCTCCTGACAAGAGCTAGTTCCCAAATTTGCCCGCTATGCACGCAGCCCCCAAGCGCCACAATAGTGCAACCAAGCAGAATGCCGAGAAACAAAGCGGTAGACTGCAGTTTCGCCCTTATTAGAAGCTCGTCAGTGTCGCATATCGCTTCTAAGCATCCTACCAAGCTACATCAGGGTACCCTATCAATTCCAGAAAGGACGCACCTCGTACATACGTACGAGAGTCGCCCTCTATGGACCGACACGGCGAACCCGCTACCGGACTTCGAGAAAGATACGAACAATCACAAACAAATGTGGAAACGTAAAAACTTCCAAACATATGGGAGGAATCTTTCGCCGTTCCGTGAATCACATCAACGGTAGAAAACGAGCGAAATAATCCCGATGGAATAGTGCTCTGCTTTCGAGATAAACCTCCCGTCGGTAAATATTTCGTCAAATATCTTCTGCGATAAACTTCGCGAGGAGTCTAATATGTAAATTCGAGACAAGACGAATTATTCAAAAATCCGTAGATCAATGAATAACTCCTCCTGACAAGAGCTAGTTCCCAAATCTGCCTGCCATGCACGCAGCCCCAAGCGCCACAATAGTGCAACCGAGCAGAATGCCGAGAAACGAAGCGGCAGACTGCAGTTTGGCCCTTATTAGGAGCTCATCAGTGTCGCATATCGCTTCTTAGCATCGTACCAAGCTACATCGGGGTACCCTAATAATTCCAGAAAGGACGCACCCTGTACTCTATGAACCGACACGGCGAACCCGCTACCGGACTTCGAGAAAGATACGAACAATAACAAACAGATGTAGAAACGTTAAAAATTCCAAACATTTGGGTGACATCTTTCGCCGTTCCGTGAATCACATCTTATCACAATTTATGGCTCCTATAACTAGAAGCAGAAACCAGGGCGGTAGGGGACAGTGGGCTGGTCCTCTAAGCCAGGATCTTGTTTCAAGGAATACAGAAGGAAACCCTAGTTTGGACGAGAGAGAATCACGTCCCACGGGAGCTCCAAACAAACGAGACGTGCGAACGCGATGGACGGATGAGGACAACATCCTTTTAATGCGCGTTCATTATATAGCGAAGGAACAGCAGCCAAGAACAGGCAAATCTTACAGAGAGTTACTTACTGAAATATGGAATGACACCAATCCGCAAAGACCATCTTACGCGAGCCTTCTGGCGAATAGAGTCAGGTGGCTTCTTGAGAGAGAAGTTCTCCACTAATGAACTTGAAACCATCGCACAGAGTTATATATCACGTGGTGCTTCGATAACTACAGAACTTGATGAGGAAACACGAACAGAAAGAAGAACGCACATCCGCCTGAGCATACAACCATCTAGAATAGAATGTGATTTTTACCGAAACCTCCAGAAATACTCGGGACTCTCTCTAAGTAAGAGAGCAAAAATTCCTAGAATGAAGCAATCTAAACAAATGCTTGAGTGCGTCCAAAAAATTGGAAAGAACAATGGAGCGATACGTCTACGCAGCCACGTCAATGAGAGAAGTTGTCGATTGCGTGTACGCTGGGGCGGTCATAGTTTGCGAAGATCTCAATATAAAGATAGGCGAGACCCAACTCACTCATCATCAAGAACTGACACCACCGTGGAAAATGAGGCTGAAAAGAAAGATTAGAATTATAAGATAAAGAATTAGCATCTTACATACTTACCTCCATACAGAAACACCGACTAAGAGGACAATGAAAGGAATACGGCAGATCGCATCAGAATTCCGCATCAGAACAACTGGCTCGACTCAACTTCTCAAAGAGCAGCTGATGGTGATCTCCGACAAATTGAAACAGAAAATAAAGGCGTTAGGGAACCGCATAAAACGGTACAACGAGAGGGTAAAGAGGTATAAAAACAACCAACTATATTACAAAAATCCTGAAGAGTTTTTCGCAAGCTTGAGGAGCCAAACATCGTGGAAGGAATATACCCAGATGAGAGAGAAATGTTTGAAGTGTGGAAGGATATTTGGGAGCGGGGAGAAACTCATGATGATGAGGCTTTCTGGATAAAGGACGCTGAACACGAAGCAGGAAACTACACCATGGAGAACTCAGAAATTATGAAGGAAGACATTGCATCTGCCCTCAAGAAATCGAACAACTGGGCTGCTCCGGGTTCAGATAAGCTCCATAACTATTGGTGGAAGAATTTCAAGGCCACACACCAAAAGTTGGCAAAACTTTTTCGGGAAGCGTTAGCGGAGCCATCTATCATACCGGAGTTTTTAACTCTAGGCGTCACCCATATGCTTCCCAAGGGAAACATCACTCCCGATCCCAAGGCATACAGACCCATCACATGTCTTCCAACTGTGTATAAAATACTAACCGGCATAATTACCAAACACCTGTGGAAGCATGTAGCAGGCACAAAATCCTTGCGAAAGAACAGTATGGCTGCAGAAAGGATGCTCAAGGCTGCAAAGAGCTGCTGACTGTTGATCACCTCATAACGAAGCAAGCGAGAAAGAAGTTGAGAAATATTTTGGTCGCATGGGTCGACTATAAGAAGGCCTTTCACTCGGTCCCGGGCTCCTGGCTTCTTAGAGTTCTAAAACTCTACGGTGTGGTGTATCTGACAACATCATCAACCTACTTAAATATCTAATGACCACCTGGAGAACGAATCTAACATTTGACAAAAACGTTACGCCTGAAATAAAAATTCTAACAGGTATCTTCCAGGGGGATAAACTTAGTACATTGTGGTTTTGTCTGGCTTTGAACCCCCTCAGTAAATTGCTCAATAACAACCGACACGGGTATGTCGTAGAGACTAGGTCGAACATCAAAATAATTCACCAATTATACATAGATGACCTCAAACTATAAGCCGTTAATGAGGAGGAGCTGACGAACCTCCTGAAAATAGTGACTTCACTCACAAATACCATACGAATGGAAATGGGGTTGGACAAATGTGCTTTACTACACGTCAAGAGGGGGAAATTAACACAGGGAGGAGAAATGCTTCTTCAAGATGAGGTAGCTATACAAGAATTAGATCCAGAAGCAACATATAAGTACTTGGGTATGAAACAAGCACTGGAGATAAAAACATTCGATCAAAAAGAAGCATACAAGAACAAATTCTTCGAAAGAATAAGAAAAGTCCTCCGCAGTAAACTAAATTCAAAGGCAATGTTCACTGCAATAAACACATGGGCGATACCAAGCATAGCCTACTCCTTTGGCGTGATCAAATGGTCAAACACGGATTTAAAGGCGATTGACACACGGGTGCGAGTTCTTATGTCCAAATATGGTATTCACCACCCCCATGCATCGGTAGTAAGACTTTATTTACCGAGGCACCAGGGAGGTAGAGGTTTGCAGAATGTGGAAATGGCCCACAATAAGGCGGTTACAGACCTAAGAAAATATTTTCACTCGAAAAACATACCGTTTCTCCAATCGATATGCCAAGAAGACCAAAACATCACTGCTCCTAATCTAGCATGCAGAAGCGACCCACCACAGACGCCATCACCAGAACAGATGCTGGAGGAATGATACAGCAAACCCTTACATGGCAGGTATCCGGAGGCACTGAAAGACAAAAGAGTGAACAAAGATCAATCACTTACTTACCTTAAATCCGGATATTTGTTCTCGGAGACCGAGGGGCGTCTAACTGCTATCCAGGATCAGGTGGTACCAACGAAAGAGTACATGAAGCAAAGCATAAAGAAGGACATTCCAACTGATAGATGCCGAAAATGCCTCCAAGGTCTGGAAACCATTCAGCATGTAACGTCCTCATGCCCTATCCTGGCACCAAGAGAGTACACCCAGCGGCACAATGCTATGGCGAAAATTTATCACCAAGCGATTACCATAAAAGTAGGACTTATACCTACCTCTCGAAGGGTGCACGAATACTTTCCCAAGCCTATATTAGAAAATAGTGAGTTCAAACTCTACTGGGACAGCACTATAATAACAGACAGAACGGTGCCGCACAACAGACCTGACATCATTATCTTCGATAAGGAAAACCGCCGAGCTACCATCATTGATATAACCGTCCCGGCGGATGACAACATCAGCAAGCCGTATACGGAGGAACTAACGAAGTACCATGATCTAGAAAAACTTTTAGTCTATAATGAAAGTAAGACAGTCAACAGTGTTTTGGTGATAATAAATTAATATCGTGATGTAGAAAAACTAACAGGTTTTGAAGCAGCAATATAGAAATGGGTAATTGTTTACTTGCCCA
Source organism: Cryptolaemus montrouzieri (assembly GCA_013387265.2). NCBI lineage: Eukaryota > Metazoa > Arthropoda > Insecta > Coleoptera > Coccinellidae > Cryptolaemus > Cryptolaemus montrouzieri. Next base: position 55,982,823 of record JABFTP020000103.1, read on the forward strand.
CAATTCTTATGATCTGCAATATAAATCTATATATATTCATGCTCGAAAATAGTCTAGTCGAAAATGCTACTTCGACAATATAATTGAAAACCTTACACTTACAGTATATAGCTATTTTCAGAAAAACTATATTATTTTGATGTTCTTATGATCTGCAACACAAATGTATATATACGTATACTAGAAAAAGTTTAGTCGAAATTGCTTTCTCGACAATAAGATCGAAGACCTCAAACTTTACAGAATATAGCAAAGTTTTGAAAAACATTTTTCTAATTTCGAGATTCTTATGGTCTGTAAAATAATTGTATATTTATGTATACAAGAAAAATTTCAGTTGAAAATGTTCCCAAACTTGACAATCCAAAAATAATGAAAAACATTCTTACGAAGTTATTTCAGGTTCAAATGAAAATATTTCTGGAAATGGAGTTTTGTTCCTAAATTGATATTCTAACTGATTAGTGGTCCTCAATTTGGGCAGTGCCAAGGCAACACAATTCCAGTGCAAGTTGGATTTTAAATGAAAGGTCTTGATTTTATAAAATAGAATGCATGCAATTTGAAAAATTTTCAAACGAAGATATAACATCAGTTATTAAACACACAAAAATTGGAAATCTCCAGGTGTTGATGTCATTCATAATTCTTGGTTCAAAAAATTCTCTTGCGTTCATGAAAAATTGGCTGAATATTTTCCATTTATAATAAAGAACCCTCAGCTACTCCTTTATTTTTCACACAAGGAATTACTTATTTAAAACCGAAATGTTATAATACTATTGATACGTCTCAATATAGACCAATTACTTGCCTTCCAACAATATATAAAATTCTAGCTACATGTATTACCCAAAATTTATGCACATTTGTAGAATTATAATATTCTTTTCGAGCAACAAAAAGGACGTAGAAAAAAATACCTTGGTAATAAAGAGCAACTTGTGATTGATTCTGTCGCTTTGAATCAAGCTCAAACTAAGAGTAGAAATATTCATACAGCCTTCATTGATTACCAAAGGGCTTTTGAAAGTTCTCCTCATTCATGGCTTCAGGAAATTTTAGAAATTTATAAAACTGATAAGACACTTCGACTCTTTCTTGAATTTGTAATGAAAAATTGGAGAACCAATCTTCATTCAAATATTTCAAAACAATCGTTAACAACCGAAGTATTTCCAATCAAAACAGGCATTTTTCAAAGTGATTCTTTAAGTGCTCTTTGGTTTTGTCTTTGCCTTAATCCATTATCTCATGAATTAAATGCTACTAGTTTCGGCTTCAAAATAAAGAGTCTATCAACTGAATTCAAATTAAGTCACTTAATTTATTTAGATGATATTAAATTGTTTGCTGGAACTATATCTCATTTGAAAGGTCTACTTGAGATTACTTTCAACTATTTCAATGATATTCATATGAAATTTCGGCTGCCAAATGTAAAAATCCTTCTATTGAAAAGGGTAAGATCACCTCTTATTATATAAAGATTTCCAATATCGAAATGGAGCCAATGCATCAAGGAGATACATATAAATATCTTGGATTTGCTCAAGAGAAGACAATTAACCATAGAAACACTAAAGAAAATATTAGAAGTTCATATTATAACAGACTTGGAATTATCATCAAGAGTCATTCAACTAATAAAAACCTTTTCAGAGCCATCGACTCCTTTGCAGTTTCCATTCTCACATCTTCGTTTGGAATTATTGAATTGTCTAAAACTGATCTAAATGAATAACAATGTCAAACGAGGAAAATGCTTTGTAAATATCATAAGCACCACCCAATGTCAGCTATTCAGAGAGTTACACTGCCTAGATATCGTCGTGGATAAATTGATTTGAATAATCTACATAGTAAACAGATTTTTCATCTACGTTCACATTTTCATGATAAACAGAGAACGTCTAAATTACATTATATTATTGTTGCTTCAGATTATAATCTTACACCTCTGAACTTAACAATGCAAAAGGTAGATTTTGATATATTTGATAATAATTCTGAAAGAGAAAGTTGGATGCAGAAGGAATAACACGGAAAGCACCCAAAAGAATTGAAGAATAATTATATTGATGAAATCGAACCAAATAGAGGGTTAGTTTCTGGAGAATTGTTTGCTGAAACAGAAGGCTTGGCAATTGCAATCCAGGATCAGGCTGTTTTCACGAGGAATTATAGAAAACACATATTCAAGCAAAATATAGATGATTCTTGCCTTAGATGTTTTTGTTCTTCAGAAACAGTTTTACATGTATTATCATCTTGCTCAGTTCGTGCTTCAACAGATTAATTAGATAGACATAGTGCGGTCGCTAATATTATTCATTTTAATCTAGGAGTTAAACATGGTCTCATTCCCAAAAGAAAAAAATGTTACAAATATGAAGATTATTTTTGAAAATGAGAAATATAAACTTTATTTTGATAAAACAATTCTTTGCAACAGAACTGTAAAACACAATATGCTAGATATGATTCTTACTGAATCGGATAACATATATAATTGATATTGCTATACCCGACACACATAATATACAAAATAAATACAATGAAAAAATTTCTAAATATATGATGCTTGGCGACGAGATTAAAAAATGTGGAAATGAAAAAATATTTATTCTACCGATTATTATTTCTACAACAGGTGTTGTTCCTAGGAATCTTCACAAAAATATTGAGATTTGGGGTCTGAAGAAAATTTGTTTGAACAGTTACAGAAGATAACAGTCATCAAATATTGTAATATTCTTCGTAGGTTTCTCTCCGAGAAAAATAATGAGGTAGAGTCATAGGTTTTCTCTTTAGTGTTACTGCTCAGAATTTCATTTCATATTTTATTTATTTGTATATATAAGTGTAATATAATTAGCTAAGATATTTATCATATTTATATTCAGAGCAGTATTTCATTCGATTGTTCATCACTTCTAACAAAGAAAACTATGAATGAGTAACATTCAGTGTTACTTGACTAAGGTCCGCACACTGGATTTTCCAGTTTTTTTTATAAAAAACTAAAAATGCAGCAGATGCGACGCTGTTTTATAATCATTTCATGTATTCAGTGTTTGAAATCAGTTAGTTGGCACTTTTTTTCTATTGTAAGCACAAATAAAAGATTCAAGTTTTGTGATTCGACCATGGAAATACGACATTTGACTAGAGAAGAGATGTTACGAGCCGTTGGCATGCTCCAAGTTGGGAGATCACAAAAGGAAGTATCCAGGGTTCTGGGAAGTAGCCCAAGTGTCATAAACCGTTTATGGTCGCGTTTCAATGAAACAGGTAGCGTAGAAGAACGCCGTACAGGTCGTTTCAGGATTACTACAGTCGCCCAAGACCGATTTTCGGTTTTACAAGCCACAAGAGATCGTACTACCACAGCATCTCAATTAGCTCAAGAGCTATCACGAGTTCATAATGTACAAATTTCCGACCAAACTGTTAGATGTCGACTCCACGAAGGTCAAATCCACTACAGACGTCCTTTAAGTGTTCCACAACTGACCCATGGAAATCGCGCTGCTCGTTTAGCTTGGTGCCAAGAACACGTAAACTGGGATCAATAGAGCTGGGCCACAGTTCTCTTCAGTGATGAATCTAGATTAAGTTACCATCTCGATTCGGCAAGAAATAGTTTAATAATTTTTGCTCGAGAGCGGTGGGAGATACGAAAAGATAGCAAGTGTTAAAAATTTGAAATTTATGTATATCTATGTATATAAGGGTGTTACTCCTGCAGTTTCTGAGAAATTCAGCCCAAGTTTGAAATGCAAACTATTTTGTACAGCCTCCCTCAATACTCGTCCTAAATTTTTACTTTTTAATACTTGCTATTTTTTCTCCCATCGCTCTGGAGCAAAAAATTATTAAACAATTGTATTGATTCGCTGAATTCAAAGCATTTCTAATTAAAAAACTGACTACTGGGTTTTGATTTTATTCATTTATTCATTTATTTTGACAGTTGCTAAAGTTGAACCAGTATCTGCTCGAATTGTTTATTAAATTAAGGATTAGTTTTAAGACTTTTGAAGTAATAACTGTAAGAAAAATAAGGCTCATTTTACTAACGCTGAATTGGCTGATATCCATGTACGGTCTGGCTGAAGGAAACACAACAGTAGCTTGGCGTTTATATCAAATCGAGTAACACCAGACAGGCGAACATTTTCAAATATCCACAGAAGGTTGAGGGAAACTGGTACTCTTACTGCAAATAATCATTCAAAAAGTGCAACTCAAACTACGAGAACTATAGATATTCAGGAAGTAGTTTTGAATTGTATTGAATATTTCACATGTTCTAGTTTAGAGGATTCTCCACGACTATTTATTGTACCCGTTTCATATTCAACGCGTTCAAAACTCTACTTACTCGAGATTTTTCATCAAGACTGAATTTCAGCCGATGGTTCTTAGAAAACATTAGAGAAGATGTTCATTTTGATAGTGAAATAATGATCACAGACGAAGCAAACTTTTCGAGAACTGCTATCACAAATTCCCATTATAATCATTATTGGGCTGAGGAAAACCCCCATTTGATTGAAGAATCTCATCATCCTGGTTCATGTATGACGGGCACCAGCACATTTTAGTGGAGGAGCTAGGGAATTCTTGAATAATACATTCAACTACCGATGGATAGGTCGAGGTGGGCCAGAGCCATAGCCTCCTGGGTCCCCAGACTTGAATTGTTTAGACTTTTTCTTATGGAGATATCTCGAAAATTTAGTTTATACTAAAGTTCTATTTTTTTGGTTTGATATTGAATGTGTATAAGTTGAGTCTCAGAAGACGAGCTATAAAAATAAAAACAAATTTTGGGCATACCTACAGAGTATTTCTGTCATTTTTATTTCATTTAGCGAATAACATACAATTCGAATAATTCAAATCCAATAATTTTTCACTTGAAAACGGTTGGAGATACGAAAAATTACAGATGTCAAAAAGTTTCAAAATTGAACGAAGATGACGAGAATTGATATATATATATATATATATATATATATATATATATATATATATATATATATATATATATATATATATATATATATATATATATATATATATATATATATATATATATATATATATATATATATATATATATATATATATATACGAACTGTATAATAGAAATCTATCTAGATCAGTACGTTCTTTACAGAATATCTCAAATAAATAGTATTGATTTGATAGTTTCCTGACTCGTTAAGATTTTATCCATAGCTTAGGGAAAGCTACTATATTTTCTGACCAAGACGAATGCGTATGGGTCTATAAATCATACTACTTTGATATCTGAGGAACACACTTATACGCAAATGATATAATTTTCTCATAACGATGCTCAAAAAAAGTATTGTATAAATGTTCTACAAAAATTTCAATTTGGATGATTATGTGCCAATTCAACCCTACCATTCAATTATTGTTGCAAGCCATTCCAGACGTACTCCAACGATTCAGGTCAACGATCATTTGAATATTTTACAGCTTTGTAGCTACTGTGAAAATATTTACTTCGAAGGACCATGCATTGTCATCCATAAAAGTAAATTTTGTAAAAGGTTCTCTTTGGACGGCATTTATTAATGAATATAATTGACATCACTTTAATTCAAATATAAATTGGAATCAAAATACAATATGTTTATTAGCAATTTGAATTGATTCGATGAATGCGAATAGTTGAAATGGACTAAGAATCATCCCTGTCAATAATTTATTGAATGGTATTATTCAAGAGAAATCTTACCCTCTCAGTACATACCTTCAACTATGAGTAAGAAAAATGGAAAAGATTGATAAGAGTTTCTTTGATCTGATTGAGCTGGACAAAATAGTTTCGTGAAAATATCACAGAAATGCTATTTATGAAGTTAACTAAAACAGTCGTATCTATTCAGTTAATGGAGGATGTTCCTCTTAGGATACAGAGAAATCCAAATCATCAACACAACTTGAACTGCTGAAATGAGTGTATGCAATTGTTGTTATATTAACTTGTTTGGGAGTATATATGTAAATTTGCACATTGAATAAAAATTCATATTCATCATGACCTTTCATATTTCGGTCTTTTATGCTTGATTTCGCAAAGAGTTAACATCTTGATGAATTCATAGTTGGTTCTCAGTGGAGCTATTGATATGTTCTTAGGAATTTGTTCTTCTTTCATTTTAATGTTAATATATTAAATTAGTTCTGCTCTTTTTGTTTTAGATTTATCTGGATTTGTAGCTGGAGTTTAATTAGTGTTTCTGTGTTCCTAGTGTTTTGCTTTCTATCTGTAGACCTTGAATTATTCATCATTTGTTTCGAGATTTGGGAATTTTTAAAGTTCTTCAATGTCGATAGTATAGCTGTTTTCTATACTCAATAATTGCCTTCCTATATAGATCTACTAGTGGACATTTTGTTTTTGGCATTCAGTTTGGACGAATTGCTTTGTCTCTTCTATAATAATCCGATTGTATTAAGTTTCCTATTGATTTGTGTAAGATCCCTTCATTTTCATCAATGACAAGGTATTTGTATTCGTCATTTTGTTTTTCAGACTCGAAACTTGTTTCTGGGCGTATTTGCTCATTTTCTTGATTTGTAATAACTCCCTGATGAAATTTACTCTCACACACTTGTCATTTCCTAATTTCATATGTATGGCATCACATTTCTGGGTCCTCATTCTCTCATTTGTATCCTGTATTGGTATCTGATAAGATTGAACAGAGTTGGAATAGAACAATACCCGAAAGTGAAGGGGATAAGAAGTCTTCTCGAAGGATTCCAGTCTTTATTTACATGCCTCCTACAGTTAATAGATAGATGCAAGTCAGTTATCGATTGATTCATAGTTTCTGAAATGCGAAATTTTAGGAGATATTTGTATATATTCTATAAGCCAGCTATGAGGTATTCTACCATATGCTTCACGATTTTCTATCCAAGCAATATAGAGGTTAATTTTATTATTTTCGGCATCTTTTTGAATTTTATTATTAGTTAGGGGTGATTTGTAGCAATATGAGTTTTTAACACAACCTGTTTGTTTATGCGGAATATTCTTTATTATAATTATAATGGAATGAAGAACAAAAATCAAAATTCTGAGATGAAATAAAAATGAAAATTGAAGTGGAAAGCATAACTGAAACTCATGCAACCAATCTGGTCCTCAAGATATCGAATAATGGCACCTCTATTCGACCTAAGTTCCTCAAGCTTCTTGCCTTGATTGAATAATTGATTATATCTTCCGGGATATTTCGTATCAAAGCTTCTTCTCCCAGAGAATTTGATCACTGTTGAATTACCTCGATATCTCGCTCCAATCATTTTCCATACAGTTCATGCATAGGATTGGGACTATCCCAAACGTGTATGACCTCCCTTCTTCAAGCTCCTAGGGAATTACAAACATTAGAATAAGATCGACATTTCGCCGTAATGAATTGAAAAGAATATTGAACAATATCCTAAAATAATTAATAATGAAAATCTGTTCTAAAATATTATAACTGGTGATAACTCGTGGGTTCGTTGTTGCGATCCTTAAAACGAATACGAATCTTCTGAATGAAAGCTATCACTGTCTGAACTGGAATCTTTTTGTAGATTCAAACAATGCTGAATATTTTCAGCAATAAGGTTCATCATCATATCAATACCGGTTATGAAAATGAGAGTCTCAAAAAAAAAATACAGTATTGAAAACAATCCTAGGATTGGATCTCCAAAGGGCAAAGTAGATGCTATCCACATAATTTGGAAGATTCGTACAGATAACATGTCACATCGGTTTTACAAAATCATAAACAATCTTTATGAAAAGGAAAGCGATGCTTAGATTAAAAACGAAAACCTCTCCCTTATATTACAATCAACAAATGAAAGAAACGCAATATGGAAAGTAATAAATGAAAACTATAAAGCTGCGAATCCACAAACTAGTGCTCATACTTTGTTTCTTACAACATTTCTCCACCCAACGATTCTGGATGTTAGGAAAAAGAGATCGACAATGACTGCACTGAAGTTATTGAATTTTTTATAGAAGAATTGGAAAATAGTAAAAAAGCTCATATTAGGTTTCGGGACTTCAGAAAAGTTTTCGATAATATGAATATCTCCCTCCTCATAACTAACATATTTGGAAGAAAGGCTGTAATCTGTAGAATTAGCAAATTCTTCTGTTCTCAGGAAGAGGTGAAAACTGTGTACCTCAGAGTTTTGATTTTTATTAACGATCTGCCTTTATATGTCGGTTCAGACAAAATATGCATATTCACACATGATACGACCCTGCTGAATCAAGATAGTAACCGTATGAACTTGAACTAAAATCAAAGGGTTCATCGAAAAATTCTCGTAAATGGTCGAAATAAATGAGCTACACTTAAATATTGATGAAACTCAGAAACAAATAAGAAAGAAGATACTGTTAAGGAACCAATAAATTTACTAAGATTTACTCAGATGTACGCTAGTATGGACACCTCACATCAAGGAAATGACAAACAGATTATCCATAGCAGTATATGCAGTCTAAAGAATAAGGCAGGTAGTCAGTGAAAGAGCGGCTAAACTAACATATCACGCTAAGTTTCATTTCCGTCCGCGGCATCATCTTATAGGGTGTAAGATATCTTCATGAAACAAAAACTTGCGTTAAAATCACTGGCCGGTCCTTGAAAATCTCAGAACTGGAGAGAGTTGTTCGCTAATTATGGTATACTAACTCTTTCCATTTGTGTTATTTCATGTGTTATGTCCACGACCGCCATGATTTGTCTACAATAAGATTGAATATACACAGCCACCATACCTGATGCAGAAATGATAAAGTGGTGCCAGAGCATAGATTGACTGTCACAAAAAGGGGTTTGACAATGTAGGGATATAGATGTTTAATGCGTTGCCTGCTACGGTTAATAGTTTCCCTGTCACATTTCAATATCATACCTTCTTGATCGATGCATTCGAGAATCTTTTTCCCTTATAAGTTCTCGTGGATTTTCCTTCAGTGAATAGCTTATCGATATTTGTACATAGAATTTTGGACAAATTGGTGGTAAATCTCGGTTTAAAAGATATTCATGTATATATGAGCTATGAGCAATATCAAGGCGGTGTGGGCTATCGTTATTGTGCATTGAATTCAGGAGAAATTGGTGGTAATTCTGTTGTAAAAGATATTCATATATATAAGGTATGACCAATGCGAAGACGGTGTTTTAAATTATGTCCTCTCTAGGAAACTGAAAATCTTAGAATATGCATCTTGTGCAAGTTTTAATGTCCATTAACAGTATTTCATTCAGCATTTAACTAAATGGCCATTCTTCACAGATCTTATTCATGATGTGGCAATGTAATAGAGTCTTTTTATAAGAGTCACATCCGGTATTTCTGCAGACGTCAAAGCAAATCGTTCGGTTCTATCACCTGTTTCATAACCACGAATGCCAACATGGCTGGGTATGAAAATATCAGGAAAAATGAGCTTTCGATGAGATGATTGCACAGAGGCTGTAGGTTTCGCGCTATCGGATGCGTGGTCAGAATATCCATGAGGCTTTCCAGTACGGTCAATGAGACTGCGCAATATCAAATTTACTTTTCGTATCAAAGGCACGGTACAAAAGAGAAAAATTACTATTTGCGAGATTATCGCAATGTGTAGATTCATTGAAGAATTTTTATTATTTAAGGAACAATATTCAACTTTCCGTAGAATTTTAAATATCCCTCCGTGAAGGTGCTAGTTTTTCGATCCACCCCTCATAATTACCGTCAACCGGTCTCGGTTCGTTAGAGGGTGCAGTAATATTTATATGTTTACTAGCGTTCCAACGAATTGATATAAGTAGGTGGCAGTGTAACTTGATGTTGTGAATGCGTTTGTAATGCTGACGAGGTCAAATGAGACTGAAATTTTAGTCATTTGCTCTTATTCATGAAATTTGACCGTGCTGTACCACCGCTGTGTGGCCCCGGTTGACGGTGATCATGAAAGATGGATCGGAAAACTAGCTCCTTCAAGTAGGGATATCTAACATTCTACGGAAGGTGAAATATTGCGCCTTGAATAATAAAAGAACAAAAGAGCTTGCCTTAGTGCATACTGCCCTGTCAAATAAACAGAGGCTCTTCTAGACGAAGACTGTTGGTATGTGTTGTTTCCTATCTTGATTGCACATCCTACGAATCCATCTGTCTTTGAGCGATTGGTATAAATACACTGGCTAGTCGCATCTTTATTCTGAATTCGGTCCATCTTAATGGTGAATTGAATTAAGCGTTTTCACCAATTACATTCGGGCCGATGAATAAGCTACACCTCCATAGCCAATGCTAGAAAGTGAAGGTGCTTAATAAATTTCATTAGACACTTTGGCTCTGCACCCCAATTTATATGTGATTATACCTTCATTATATTCAAGTTCTTACATTCGCTTTATAGAGGCAAAATTTGTTCTCTCCAAGGCAGTTTTGAGTCAAAGTTGAGCCCAAGGAAAATTACGTAGTCTACACATTCGATAACGTTAAAAATTAGATGTAGCACTGGATTATAAAGCGGTTACGTAAGCGACAAAAATGGATGAATATTGTTTTCTCCTCAGAGAATTGGGGAACAACCGACACCGCGTTTTGAACTAATACTTTTATTGCGCGCTGTATTTTTTGAATTAGAGCTTCAATGGTTTTCTCTGAGCAAAATATGGTCATTTCTGAATCGTAGGTTTCGTATAACTTGTTGTCGTTGATTGCAATGGCAAAAAATACAGCTCCGGATTCAGTTCTGAGGAATATTAATCTCCAAATAATTCGATTAGTAGTAGGCAGTTCTTCCTCACACTTTGAAGCTACGGTTTTCATGGAAACCTTTCACAAACAGTGACAATTTACCCCTCAATCAACATTTCCATCTTATCGATTATTCTGTAGTCATATCATAGTCCCCTTTTTGTATAGAAAAATACAGCAACAAGATGTTTTCTAAAAGAATTTCGTATTTCATTCGCAAGATGTAACAAGTGATCAGAGGTCGATTTTATTTTCCTAAAACCCGCTTGATAGGGAACATTAATCCCATCTATTTCAAGATGCCGCTACAGACAATTAATGTATATTCATTCTAATTTCCCCATTCAGTTCGTCAGACAGAGTGGCCGGTAGCTTAAATGATCTCGTGGATTTTTACCATGCTGTAAGATGGGCACTGTGTTGGCTTTTTTCCACTCATTAGGTTTATTACCCGAATACCAAAAATCATATAGTTCTAAAATAGATTATTTTTAGTGCAAGTGTTAGATTCTTCAACATATTATTTGTGATGATATCATATCCAGGCCCTGGGATATGATTTCTTTCACTAAGATATGGTCGCATTAAGCTCCTGCATCAAAAAAGGCAAGTTATAATCCAATAATTCATCATTTATTAATTTAAGTTCTTGTTCTCTATCTCGCTTCGTTGAGCGAAGTGTTGCAGCATAGTTAGTTGAGCTGCTAACACTTTCAAAGTATACACCTAGTGCCTCGGTGTCTTCTTCAGTACACTCTATTAAGTGATTTCCATCGAATTGAATGTAGGATATCGGATATTTCCCTGATCTCTTTTCAGGTGTTGCGAAAGCACTCATCGGATGTTGTAGTTGAGGTGTATTGATACGAACTGTTTCGTTTTTTATTTTGACTTGATCTTCGCGCATGTGAGCGTGCTACCTTGAAAGCTATTGAATGATCTAAGGCTTTTGTATTCATTCAATAATATTTTATTATCCTTGTTTGCATTCCCAACTGCAGCATTTCACCGAGGTTCTCATCGATTAAAAGGAGCCTGACCTGTAGTTGATATACTTTTTGACGCTACTTCAATTATAGCTGCGGTGATGAAAGACATACTAGGCACTTTGGGAGGTTTCAGAACCTTCATGACGTTTTGCCAGTTAGCTTTATCTATATTCTAGCGCCTGAATTCATGTTGGGGGATTTGTAGCTTATTAGTTCCATTAAGTATCGGGAATTGGTCGCTATTATGGAAATAGTGAATAAAATTTCAGGTGAATTGTGGCACAGATTACTAGATACTATTGTTAGATCTACAGGTGAAAATGCATTACTTTGCATGCTTGTGAGCGTTCATTCTTTGGTGTAGAAAATTGTTATATCATCTGTTTTTAACCAATTCTCTGAAATTCGTCGTTTTGTTGAAGCCTCATGTGGTACTGTATGCGATGAAATCTCCCATTCATAATAATGGTACAGAAAGCTGCAATAATCGATGATCTAAATCTTCAATTTGGTAGTTTTGATCAGGCAGATATAAACTACAAAGTGTGAAGTTCCCAGACGATGAATAAATGTTATGTTGAATGCCATTTCGTTAAATTATGACTACACCTCCTGACGCCTGTTGATTGCCGGTTGAGGCATTTCTCACCATATAATACCTTTTCTTGATGCCGGCCGTATTTCGCTCCCGAAACAACGACTTTTGTGGCCTGCTCGACCTCATGCGCGCGTGTAATATGAAAGCCTCGGCCTCGCCTCGGCCATCATATCACACGCGCCAGGAAATTGCGCGCATTAGGTTGAGCAGGCCACAAAAGTCTTTGTTACGGGAGCGGCCAGGAAATCTATACTTTCGGCGGGATCAAGAAAAATTGTATACGACACACGGCCAAAAAGTTGAATGTCCTGGCGCATGTGATATGAAAGCCTCAGCCTCGGCCATCATATCACACGCGCCAGGGAATTCAACTTTCTGGCCTTGTGTCATAATATACTATTTCAGTGAGTAAGGCAGACTTTGATTGAGATTAGTTTTTTGCAGACATTCACACTGAAGCATAATCTTGCAACACCAATTTTACATTACAGTTTTTGGTACACAGCTCCTACATTTCCATTAAATGATATATATTTTTTATTGGACATGTTTTTTCTGTAGAAATAAACCTATATGAAGATGAGAATGTGTATACATACGAGAAGAAAGGAAGAATATTTTTAAGAATGGATATTTCCAAAGAAAAAATAAATAGACATATGTATAAAATATATAAACAAAAAATTTCAATTCACAGAATATATTATAGAAAGTGAGTCTCTTTATTGTTGGCTTAATTGTTGATAATCTTTTATGGAATTCACTTCCTCCCTCCTGAAGAATCTCATGTTCTCTTTTCAGAGACTGTAGTTGATGCAGCAAATATCAGTTCGAGTGGTGATTCGGCTCTCAGTGCCTTTCATGTTTGATTAAGTCGAAGATGTTGCTGCTGCAAATGATGTTCCAGCAGTTGGTGAAGGAATTTTCACTTTCTTATGGCTACATCTCTTGACGCCCTTCGGTTTCCGGTTCAGTCATTTCTGACAATAATATACTTTTTCAGTGAGTATGGTTGACCTTCTTCGAAATGAATTTCTTGCAGACAAATCGGATCACCATCTGGCATCATCAACTAAGTATCACAGTTTTTTAGTGTACAGCACCCACAGTTCCATTTTATGAATAATTTGTAATTAGTTTCTTTGTAGAAAAAATGTATATAAAGATGACTATGAGTATATATATGAGAAAAAAAAAAGGAGAATAATAATATAAAATTGATACTTCTATGTACAGGTTAAAATGAAGCAGTAAGTAATAAATTCAAGAAAATAAATACATATGAAATGAAACTCTAAATCAGACAATGTATCATAGAATGTTGAACGTGAAGCGTATGTTTTCCTATTGGCCAATCATTTTTCTGTTTTTTTGGCTGATAATTGATGAATTCACTCTCAGGTGAAGAATCTCGTGTTCTCTTTTCAGACTTTCTCTCATCATCATTGGTGAGGCCTCCAGAGTCGAGACACATAGCTTTTCGTGTTGAATACGTCGAAATGTCTCATTTAATTGTGGCACTAATTTTTTCATGTTTGATTTAGACACGGAAGATGTTGCTGCTGCGCATGACGTTCCAGTAATTGTTGTAGGGATTTGGGGAATGAGAAAGGAATTTGGCAGAATACTGAGAAGAGTACTATGGTGTATGCGAAGGATAAGAGCTGTGAAGTATCGACTGAGAAAGAGTATCAAAAACCTTCAAAATGGGCAAATCAGTATGCCAACAGCAATAGTGGGATTAAGAAATTTATTTCCATTTCCAATTCGTTTGAAAGTTTGAAAGTGTTTATGATAATTTGTTTATTGTTTTAGTAGTGAAAGGTGGTACAAATTTATATGCACAGCAAAAAAGTTTGGAGGCAGTGAAGTAAAATATTGATTTTAACCTTTATTTTTTCATAAATATTTGATATATATTATTATCCATATTTTTTTTAGCAAGTATCTTCAGGTGGTTATGACTTGATGATATGGTTTGATTGATTTGTTCGTCCCATTTTATATGACTATTGAATATTATGCCAAGAAATCCCATGTTTTCTTCTCTTTCTAAGGGTCGGTTGTTTAAAGTCAAAGTAAAATTGTTTGCAGTGAATCTTGGTTTGGTAAATATCATTAATCTGTTTTCTCCTCTGAAAATCGAAATCCTGTTTCAGAAGTCTATCTTTAAAGTTCGTTAAGACCTTTCTGTAAGATTTTTGACCGGTTGACAAATGGTTGGTTGCCATGTACTTCACAAGATCGTCAGCAAAAAGAATTTATTTCACTGGTGGTTTGAAGGATTGAGTAACTGTGTCAATAGCGATTAGGAAAAGTGTCGTACTCGAGACGGAGCCTTGTGGGATTCCGTTCTCTAATGGTCTATTTCTGGATGTTATACCGTTGACTCTAACTCGGATGGTTCTGTTTTTTAAGAGATTGTGTGTGAAAGCTGAAAAGTTCCATTTATGTCCATGTCAATCATGTTTTGGAGAATGAGCATTCTCCATGTCGTATCATAAGCAGGTCGAAAAATATAGCTATCAGTTGTTGATTGTTCCAGAAGGCTTCGTTAACGGTGGATTCTGAGAGAATAAGGTTATCCATAGTTGACCTGTTATTTCGAAATCTGCTCTGGTATTTTGTTTTGTTGTATTTCTCTATTAACCACGTGAGTCTTTTATTCGACAATTTTTTCCATTAACTTACACATCGAGCAAGTTAGAGATATTGGGCGATAGGAAAACGGGTCGCTTTTTGATTTATTCGGTTTTATTAGTGGTCTTACTGTAGCTTCTGTCCAGGTGGTACGGAATTTTCTGGATTCTAGGATAACATTGAATATATTCATAAGTACTTCTTTAGCTCTGCTTGGTAGGTTTTTCAAGAATAGCGCAGGGACACGTCGGGCCCGGCGTTGAGTTTATCATTAATTTCAATGCTTCTTCGAGTTCGATGTGTGTGATAGGAGTGTTTAAACCTGAACACAACCGTGAACATAAGGAAGAAGAGATGGATGACAACAGAAATCATTTAACTGATGAAAAAGAGACGTTTGGCGAAAAATGAGCCAACAACCTATAGACAACTGCAGAACTCAATAAAATTGAAGATAAAATTGGCAAAAGACAAATGGATCAAAGAATTATATGTAGAGATGGAGAACCTAGACTCTAGACATGACATTTAAAACATGCACAAGAAATTGAGAGAAGTAGCCAGACTATTTAAGAAACAATCACCACCGATGATAACAGATGAAACAAATAATACAATTTTAAATGAAGCGGAGGAACATCGAATTTGGAAAAACTACATCACATATTTATTCGGAGACGACAGACCTGAAATAGATATGGCAACAATGTCAGAAGGAACGGAAATAATTGAATCAGAAGTAATGCATGCTCTAGAGTTGGACCAGGCAATAGAGTGAACATAGACCTCATTGTTAAGCTTTTTAAAACCATCTCCGACACAGGCATACTTTCCAATGATTGGCTGAAGTCAACCTTTGTACCCTTCCCTAAAAAACAATATCCTAAACAATGCAAAGACTACAGGCTGATAAGTATTACGATTCACTTGCTGAAAACATTCCTGCGAATAATCCACTCTCGCATCAGGAACAAATGCGAACAAGAATTAGACGACAGCCAATTTGGCTTCAGGAGAGGGTTCGGAACTCGCAAGGCGTTGTTGTACTATTGCAGAAATGTCACGACCAGAGAAAATACGTATTCGCATACTTTGTCGATTATGAAAAAGCATTTGATAGAATATGACACCAAGATCTCATTGAAATGTTACAGATAACTGGAGCTGACACCAAGGACATCAGAATAATAAAAAATTTGTATTGGAACCAAAAAGACAATATTAGAATAGAAGATGGACTTTCGAGGGATAAGAACATTAACAGAAGAGTTCGCTGGGGGTATGTACTCTCAGCCTTATTTTGCAATCTATATGCAGACCATATTTGCAAGGAAGCCTTAGAAGAAACTGAAATATGAGTGAGAGTAAACGGAACACCAATCAACACCATAAAATATGCAGACAATACGGTTTTACTAGCTTAAAATCTAGAGGACCTCCAAGAACTACTGAACAAGATGAACAGCATCAGTCAGAAAAAGGGAATAAATATAAATGTTAACAAGACCAAATTTATGGTATTCAGCAAAAAAAGGCATAATGAAGCGAAATTACAACTGAGCGGCAAACAGAATAAGCGCATGAGACAATTTAAATATCTGGGAGCTTCTATAACAGAAGAGGTAAATCCAGACACAGAAATAAAGTGCCGAATTGAGACAGCTCGTACCAACTTTATTCGAATGAGAACTTTGTTCTGCAACGACAATTTGAATCTGAAACTAAGACAACGAATGCTTAGATGCTATGTCTGGTCGGTACTATTATATGACGTAGAATCTTGGACCGCATATTGAATAAATTGGAGGCTTTTGAAATTTGGGCTCATAGAAGAATGCTCAAAATACCGTGAATAGCTGGAAAAACTAACACAGAAGTCCTTAGAAGAGCAGGATGTGACCGTGAGCTGTTAACAAATATCAAATGTAGGAAGATTAGCTATCTTGGACACATATTACGTGCATCTAAGTACAAACTACTACAGCTGATAATGGAAGGAAAGATAGAGTGACGAAGAGGAGTCGGCAGAAAACAGATATCCTGGCTTAAGAACATCCGAAATTGGACAGGAATACTATGGGCGGAACAACTCTTCAGAAAAGCGGAGTTCAGTATAGGTAGAGGTGCATACGAAAGGGCGTTCAGTGTATTAGGCCCTGAGTATATTAGTCATTTAGTAAATCAGACGTTTAGTATATTAGGCGTTTAGTATATTATGTGTTAGATATGAAAATGCGATGTCTACGTATTATTGTAATTATGATAATTATTAGTGTTATTATTTTTTCCATCATTATCATAATAATTTTTTTTCACAGGTGTACCTTGTTTGTTAGCCCAGGTCGGCTTATTGCAGGAACTGCTCTGGGCTTACGATTCTAGAAAGGACCTAACTATATGAGTTGCATCGAGGATTACAGATTTCTGCATGAGACGGTAAGCTCGTTCAATGCTGAGAATAATTTTTTCGTTATAATGCCGTCGCTGAAATCACAACCGGTATAACTTGCACAATTTTCAAACCCCACATCTGCATAATTTCATTTTTGAGGTTCTCATATTTTTCCACCTTCTCCGAGTATTTATCTTCCAGATTATTACTGTTAGGAAAAGATATATCAATAAAGTGAGCTTTCTGTTCTTTCTGATACAACACAATAATATATGGTCTATTATGTACTATTTTAATGTCAGTAATAATTCCTTTGTCTCAGTAGAACTTTACATTTTCATTTTCAATTACAGGTGGTGGTGTAATTTTATAGTAGGGCGTAGGTTCATCCAACTGTATACTGAGCTTTTTCAGGATCTCCAGCTAAGCAATCGATGCGACCTTGTTGTGTCGGTCTACATATTTATTTCCAGCAAGCGAAGAGCATGCAGACAGTATTTGTTCACTAGTTTCTTGTTTATTTTAAATTTGCGACATCTGTCTGATATTTGTTATTTCAGAATGTACTTCCTATGATTTCTGGTACTTATAACATGATCTTGAATGGCTATCATAAATCCTTTTGTTTCAGGATACAGTATGCCCGATTTAAGCCATTCATTCGATGCTACGCTGTCAACGGTCTCCCTCCGCAGATTGTTACAAAACCTCATAATCATTATCATTGCCATTATCATTATCATTATCATGGACTGGTGCACTATCTCAGCTGTTAGGCTCGATTACAATATAGTTAACATAAACTTTCTCACTATCCTACATGTATTGAGAATTACAGATTTTTAAATTTCAATAAAGGTATTCTTATGCAATTCTAATTTCTAAAGGCTATCATGCAAACTTTTTGATATTAACCCAGTCGAAGAAATTATGACAGGAACGATGTCTATTCTATTGAGGTGTCACATGTGCTTGATCTCTTTAGCAAGGCCTGTGTATTTGGACTTTTTCTCCTGGAACTTGTTCATCACGTTGTTATTATTCGGTATAGCGATATCTACCAGCATTGCTGTTCTGGCTCTCTCATCATACACCACTATGTTCGGCCTATTATTCGTCACCTTTCTGTCAGTAATAACAGGCCTATCGTAGTATAATATCATAGTCATTTACCAATACGGGCGCCAGTTGATACTTGTAAAATGGCTGGAAGGCATTCAGAAGTCCTTACTATAATGTGATAATGTTGCACACTTGATTATGCCTGTGTAGATAGTCCGAAGTAGCCAGTTGTTCGCAGCCGGACGTCATATGCTGTATAGTCTCCGATCTCATATGGCAATTCCTGCACCTATCTGTTGGTAATGTTCCGTCCTTAGTTTTTTTTGTAGTTGTTTGTAGCGATGATTTGGTCTTGATTGACCATAAGGAATCGAATAGTTCTCCTTCTTTGACAATGTGTGTCTGCTTAATCTTATGGTGATGTTCTCGATGCAATTCCATTCTTGATCATTGCTCCTGTTTTTCAGTATATGATAGGAACGGTAGATTCAGCAGGTCATTCTTGTTGGCAAGATTCAGATGTGTATATCCCTTATCAGTCCACGATATCAGAAGTGCGATCTCTTGTAGAGAAAAATTCTCTGAGATTTTTTATCTGTTCGGTATGTAAGTTGACAACATCCATCAATCCGCGTCCTCCTTCTTTCCGCTTCAAAGTTGTTCGTATCACATACGATTTTGGATAGTGTTTATCGTACTTTGTCAGAAATTATATGCTTCGGGTTCGGAGCATATAATTTTTTGTCATCCATATACGGCAGGTGGGAGATTGTGTTATAGTTCCTGTCAGTTTTGTCCTCAATCCGTATCCTACCCTATTGAGCAGTGAAGACAATGGGTTCATAGCCAAACAGAACCATAGTGGACTCAAAGAATCTCCTTGAAAAATTACTCTTTTTATGAGGATAATTGTTGTTTCAAAATTGACTAAGGGCACATTAAGCCAGAACTTAGTTCGCCATAATAATATGAAGTATTCCAGAAATTACACTAGATTTCCACGATGTATGGGTATCTTGTCGGTTTTAATTGACTGTTTAGATTTCTCCACCATTATTCAGTTTCAACCTGCAGAAACGTGAGCTAGTGTGTTATTGCTGTCTTTGAGGATTCTACCAGGACTGGATGAATTTTGTATATTTGTAATACTTTGACAAGCCGAGAATGGGCGGTTCTATTGAATGTCTTCTGATAATCGAGAAAATATGAATAAACATTCCGATGCCCGTCATGTGCCTGTTTCTCTATCACAGAATCGATGACGAGTTTTTCCTCGGAACCATGGTGTTTTCTTTTGCATCCCTCCACTCCTCTGCTATCATTTTGTTGTCATTAAGGCGTTAGTATATTCTATTGGATATGCATGAGGTGAGTATTCTGTAGAACGTTGGCAGACAAGTAATTGACCTATAATAAGACGGATTTTGTGTTCTATCGCTCTTAGTTACCATATATGTTAAGCCTTGTGGTAGGAAAAAAGGATGTTTTCCTGGGATGTTAAAGAACATACGTGAGCTGTTTTGCTTGGACTCCATGGAGATCATCCATCTTCTTGTACCTGAAGTTGTGGATATCGTCTATACTTGTGGCCTTCAAATTGTTGGTCGCTCTAACTACTTTTGTGATTTCTTCCTCCGTTATTCCTTCGAAGTCCATTTTGTTGATATCAAGGCGTTGTTTTTCATTTTTGATCCATTCAGAATCTTGTGTTCTTTGGGGTTCGATCATAATGATGACCAATAATCGATCGAGCACTGTACGCGTCATGTACTTCTCTGTTATTGTTGTTCGCAGTTTTCTTATTTACTTATGAAAATTGGCCGCGCTGTGGAGGAATCTTTGGTTTTGGAGTATCCTTTCAGTACACTTGATCTATTTTGAGAGTCTCTTTAATTTTGCTCGGAGTTTCTGCTTCAAAGTGTCCATATTCACGTCGATGTGTTATTTGTGATCAGGATGTTTTGTGTTCGTTCCAAGTTTTTTTCGAATTTTTCGTATATGTGATTTCAAACGGCTTTATGGTTTTTTTTCTCAGAAATTCTGTGAGGCGACCAATCTCAGCTCTTATATTTTTCATATACTTCTCCAGTCGTGTCGTTTTTTCCATGGTGGTGTTTTAATTCTCGAATCAGAGTTGTGGAGACTTGTTTTTTGTGAGTCGAGGACCGCTACCGCTTCACAGTGAATTAATGTGTGAATTTTTTCCAAGGTGTTCTGGTCAGTATATTCTTCAAATACTGAGTGTATGCTTGCTGGGATGATATTGGCGTTCTTGTTCGTCTGGAGTCTGGGCAGTTTAGGTCGTTTAGTTGGGTTACTACCACTGAATGCAGATATTGCTGTGTTGAGTTCTAATCTTGCTAAATACATAAATTCGTTCTGCTGATTCGACTCTGCAGGACGTTTCATGTTAATATTCGTTTCTGTGGCTTTGATGTTATCTGTAACACTTTCATTGACTCTGGCAGGTATACAGTTATGAGTATCATCTTCGCTTCTGAGTTCGATTATGACCTCTTCTCGTATGCTTTGAAGCGTATCTGAAGCCAGTAGCTGTTTTCACCAATTGTTCTTCGTTGATCCGAAATTCTCTGCCCGAATATATGCTGCAAATTCGGGTATTTTTCTACATACGCAAGATGTAACGCGCATCTGTAGCTCACATTTCCGATTCCATGTTTGTGATCTTGTAATAGGAATGAATAATGAAAGAATTCGTTTCTGTGGTCCACTTCATGCGTTTGCGAGGAAATCAGGCTCTCGTTGTCGTAGTCATTATGGCTTGCACCACCGTTGAAACATTAAGAGTCGGTTCGGAGGTGTTGATGTTGTTTCCCATTTGGTTTTGTGTTGCAGTATCCCTACTCGATATCACATTGCTTCCGTAGCTAACCGAGGGAGACTGTGACTCACTTTCCGAGCAACACCCCATTCTTGAACGCGATTGGAGGTTATGGTCATATAATGTCAATTCACCTTTTTAGTCCTCAAATTGTACATTGGATAATTGGAATTTCATACCTAGTGCCAAGATCAGCTGGGATACCTCGGGTTCGTGAAGCCCGTACTCAGAAATAATTTTCCTGAGCCCCTGAGGTTAGGTTATCATTATCGTTATCAATATCGTTATCATTATAATGGACTTATGCACTATCACAGCTGTTGGCTAGATATAATTTACCTTTCCCGAATTCAGCAATCAAAGGAAATAGGCTCGGTTACAATAAACTTGACATAAAATTTCTTATAATCCTACATATATTGAGAATTACAGCTTTTTGAATTTCTATATAGGTATTATTATGCAATTCTAATTTCTTTAGATTATCATGCAAGTTTTTGGGTATTCACCCAGTCGAAGAAATGATTACAGGAACGATATCTATCTTATCGAGGTGCCACATCGTCTTGATTTCATTAGAAAGGTCTGTGTTTTTGGACTTTTTCTCCTGTAACTTGTTCAGCGCGTTGTTATTATTAGGTGTCATGATCATTATCATTATTTTGATCATCGAATTCACCCTGGAGTGTTTCAAACCCTCTGTAAGGGGGCCATTAACTGATCCCAGATATCTTCGATATCAAAAGGATTATAATGTGACCCTTTCCAGGTTATCAGTTCATGTTGGCGTAGTCCGGTGTTGACGCGTTGTTGTGTTTTCAAAATACTGACGACCTGAATGTTCGAGCTGTCACAAACACTAGTGCCTTCTGCATGGGTTTGTACATATGTTTATTCAGTCCCCGTTTCTTGATCTTCGTTTATAAGTTCTTCGGTATAATTCCAGTTGTGAACATTATCATTGGAAGTTTTTGAACGGAATCCAATCTCTATTGTTTCTTATGCTTTCTTCAAGGTCTCGATACTTCGCAATTCTTTCGGCAGGTTTCAGCTCCAAATTGTTGTTCGGAATAGCCACGTCTATCAAAGTTGCCGCCCTAGAAAATTTATTTATAAGTATAATGTCAGGTTTATTGTGCACGACTCGTTGATCAGTGAGAACTGTACGGTCCCAGTACAGTTTATAGATTTCAATCCCAAGAAATGGCTCTAGAATGGATTTGTAGTATGGCACCTTAGTTGTTCGCGTGAACTTATGCTTCTGTGCCAGTTCTCGATGTATGATTTTGGCCATCGGGACGTGTCTTTCCCGCAAACATCTGACATCCTTCCGTTATGTGTTGTATCGTCTCCGAAGTCTGGCATCCGTATTAACATGTGTCTGTCGCTAGAGATGTGTCTTTGGCGATGAAAGTAAGATAGTTTCTGGTTGGAATAACTTCTTGAGTGGTGCAGGTGTGCCTTCGGCAGCAGCATTCTCACCTAACCTCACCCTTCGTTGAAGATTATTGATATCGTTTTCAATCCAGGTAATTATTCGAAATAAATAATTCAGGATTGAGCATATAAGTATTGATCGCCTCTATCATATTCTTGCAGTTAATCTTTGTACGAAGCAGTTGTCTAAGTCTCTTGATGAATTCGTTGGCCAAGTATTTTTTTTAACCTTCCGTTTTCTATTCGTAGTGCTTTTTTCATGGCCAGATATTTGTAGGTCACCCTTTTGATCATTGCTGCAATATCTTGATCCTCTCCGATTTCATCTGTGATTTCCTGCACTTTTTTTCTAATTTTACTGGGGGTGCGGCATTTGTCCAGTCCGAAACGCATTCCTATGTCATCTTAGAACTCTTTCACAATTTTCAGCATTTGATTTAGTTGGTTCCTGGTGGCAGTCCTCAATTTTAAGTCAACTATGAAGGGAAGGTGGTTAACTTTCATCATTTCCGCGTTATTCCCTTTTACGCTGAATATTGTTGAGTTCAAACGGTGCAACAGTGGATTCATAGCAATATAGTTCCTATTAGTTTTATCCTAAATCCGCATCCTGCCCTATTGAGCATTGAAAACAATGGGTTCATAGCCAAACAGAACCATAGTGGACTAAAAGTGTCTCCTTGAAACATTACTCTTTTTATTGGAATAGTTGTTGTTTCCAAATTGACAAAGGGCACATTAAGCCAGAACTAAGTTTGCCATAATAATATGAAGTATTCCAGAAATGACACTAGATTTGGCTCTATTTCATACATTCTTATGTATTTTATCAGTCACTCATGCGGTACGGAAGCATGAGCTTTCTGGTAGTCTACGTTCATTTTCATTACCATTATCATTAATATTGTGGTTTTGTGCACTATTTCAGCTGTTATCAAGATATTGTTTTTCTTTTGTACATTCAGCTATCGAATGGAATAGGCTCGATAACAATACACTTGACATAAATTTTCTCACTATCCTACATGTATTGAGAATTAGAGCTTTCAGCATTTCTATATAGGTATGATTATGCAATTCTGATTTCTTAGGGCTATCATGCGAACATTTGGGTATTAACCTTGTCGAAGAAATGATGACAGTTACGATATAAATTTCGTCGAGTTGCCACATAGGCTTGGTCTCAATACTAAGGTCTGTGTATTTGGATTTTTCCTCCTAGAACTCTTTCAGCACGTTGTTATTATTCGGTATGACGACATCCACCGGCATTGCTATTCTGGCTCTCTTATCATACGCCACTATGTCCGGCCTATCATTCGTCATCATTCTGGCAGCGATAACAGGCCTATCGTAGTATGGTCTGAAAGAGTAATTTTCCAATACGGGCGCCAGTTGATACTTGTAATAATGCTGGAAAGTTTTTAGAAGCCCGTACTCGTGTGCATCATTCTGATGGATAATGTTACACACTTGATTATGCCTGTGAATATAGTCCGTATTGGCTAGTTATTCGCAGCCGGACGTAATATGCTGTATATTCTCCAATCTTATACGATATTCGCTGCACTTAACTGTTTGTAATGTTCCGTCCTTAAATATAAATTGTTTATGGTTGTTTGTAGCGTTGACTTAGATTTGAATGATTATAAGGAATCCTTCTGTTTTCGCGAATAGTTCTCCTTTCGTCAATCCTTTATTGGAAGTTTTTTTTGTCGAAGTGTGACTGTTCAATCTCATGGCGATGTTGTCGATGCAATTCCATTCTTGACCATTGCTCTCGTTTTGCAGCATCTGATAGGAACGGTAGATCCTAAAGGTCATCTCTGGTAGCAAGATTTAGAGGTGTATATCTCTTATCACCTTACGATATCAGTCTGTATCAGTCTGTGGCGCTCAAAAGTGCGAGCTTTTGCAGAGAAGATTTCTCTGAGATTTTTTATCTGTTCGGTATGTAAGTTGACAACATTCATCAATCCTCGTCCTCCTTCTTTCCGCTTCAAAGTTAATCTTATCACAGACGGTTTCGGATGGTGATTCTTGTACTTTGTCAGCATTGTTCGGGTCTGCCCTTGAACATCATCCAGTTCTATCTTAATCCATATGTTTTTTCCAAATGAGTGAATCAACGCTGGAATGGCGTAGGTGTGAATTGCTTTGACTAGCTTCCCCGAATTCATCATTGACTTCATCACGGTCTTCAGACGCTGATTTTACACAGAACCAGTCTTCTCCTCTGTCTGAGTTTTGTCCAGCAGTTTGGCTTGTTGGTCTTCCAGGTATTTGTAAGTTTCGCCATCCCTCATACACTGTATAATGTCACCATTTGAAAGTTGTTTTTCAACATCTATGACTTTCTCTCTCTGAATGTTCAAGGTCTTATATTTATCAATCCCGAATTTCATATGAACATCTGCCGAGAACTTAGTGACAGTTTTCAGCAGATCATCCAATTGCTTCTTGTCCGGAGCGTATAATTTGATGTCATCTATATACAGCGGGTGGGAGACTATGTGATAGTTCCTATCTGTTTTCATTCCAAATTCGTATCCTTTTCTATTGATCATTAATAACAATGGGTTCATAGCCTAACAGAACAATAGTGGACCCAAAAAACCTCCTTGAAAAATTCCACGACGTATGGGTATCTTGTCGGTTTCAATTGACTTATTGTTCATGTTGACCTGCAAAGTTGTGCGGCATTGTGTCATTGTTGTCTTCAAGAATTCTATCAGGACTGGATATCTGTGATACTTCGACAAGCCAAGAATGGGCGATACAATCGAATGCCTTCAGAAAATCGACAAAAGCTGAATGAAGTTTCCGATGCCCATCGTGTGCCTGTTTCATCATCACAGAGTCGATTATGAGTTGTTCTTTGCATCCGTGGCGTTTTCCTCTGCATCCCTTCTGCTTTCCTGATAATATTTTGTTGTCATCAAGGAGTCGATATGTTCTTGTGAATATGCATGAGCTGGCTGTTTGTTAGAGATTTGGCAAACAAGCGATTTGCCTATACTAAGAAGTTGTGTATATTATCTACCCCTGTGGCCCTCCAGTTATTGGTAGTTCTAATTGCTGTTGCGAATTCTTTGTCCGTTATTCATTCGAAGTCCTTATGTTTGATATCAAGGCGTTGCTTAACATTCGTGATCCATTCAGCATGTTTATTGTGTTTTCAGGAGTTCGATCATACACCATGCTTCAGGTACTTCTCTGACATTGTTGTTCGCAAATTTGAAATTTCCCACATGAAAATAGGTCGCACTTTCTAGAAACTTTTGGTTTTGGTATTTCTTTTCAGTGCATGTATCTCGAGGGCCTCCTAACTTTTGCTTGGAGTTTCTGCTTTAGAGTGTCCATATACCATTCGATGTGTTGTTTGTTATCAGGGTGTTTTGTGTTCGTACCAATGTTTCTATGAATTTGCGTATATTTGATTTCGAGCACCATGAAGATTTTTTGTTTTTCCTTCTGTAGTTGATTTTTCCATGGTGATTTTCTGACGCTTTTTGGCTCAGCTCGAATTAGAGTTGTGAAGACTTGTGGTTTGTGGAGCTACCGCTCCACAGTATATCGAAGTGAGAATTTTCTTCAATGTGTTCTGGTCAATTTATTCTTCATTATCATTAGTATTATCGATATTCACCCTAATGCTTTACCTCAAAAGGGAACATTCACTGATTCCTGATATCATCGTTATCGAAAGGATTCAGCTAGGATGTGACACTGTTCAGCTTGTCCATTCATAAAGGCGTAGTCCTGTGTTGACGGCTTGTTGTAATCCTCATATATTCCTGCATGGGTTTGTGCAATTCCAGTTTCTTGATATTCGTTTCAAGTTCTTCGTTATAATTTCATTTGTGGAAACTATCATTGGAAGTGTTTGAAGAAATTCCATTCTCCACCACTTTCTTATGCTTTCTTCCAGGATTCGATACTTCGCAATTTTATCGGCATGTTTCTGCTCTAAATAATTGTTGTTTGAAATTGCCACGCCTTAAGAAATTCATTTAAAAGTATTCCACTTCAGTTCATACTTTTCATTTTCAAGAATGGTTTGAGATGCATTTGTAGTATGGGACCTCAGTTGCTTGCGTGAGCTTATGCTTTTGTGCCAGTTCTTGGAGCACGATTTGGCCATCCTCATGTTATGTGTTAGATCATATCCATATCTACATGTGTCTGTCGCTACAGATGCGTCTTCGGCGATAAAAGTTATATAGTTTCTGGTTGGAATAACTTCTTGAGTGGTGCAAGTGTGCCTTCGTCAGCAGCGTTCTCGCCGAACCTCATCTTCCGTTGTAGATTATCGATATCGTTGTTAATCCAAGTAATTATTCCAACGAAATAATTCAGGATTGAGCATGTGTCTTTCGCTACCGATGCGTCTTTGGCTACAATATTCAGTTAATTGCTGGTGGGAAAAATTTGATATTCGATTGACGATCGTTCATCAGTTCACATAAAGAAAACTATGAATGATTAACATTCAGTGTTACTTGACAAATGCAGATTTTGAACTAGCGTAACTATTTCCTACAAAAAACGAATATTTCAATCCTCTATAGAACTATCTGCAAAGTAGACGACCCAAATACTTTCTATCTGAAGAACACGAACATAGGTCTCATCCCAAGTTCGACGATGAAAACCTACAGATGAGAAAGGAAAAATCACTACACGGGAGACATCTTAACGAGGCCGACAGGGCACATGTCGACAAATTAGCGTCGAACTATATATATATATATATATATATATATATATATATATATATATATATATATATATATATATATATATATATATATATATATATATATATATATATATATATATATATATATATATATATATATATATATATATATTGTAAGTCTGGACTAGCCAAATTATGACGACACACAGAGTGCCGCTCTGCCTCGACCGACTCCGGTTGTGATCGGACGTAACGATGTTGTCGCGAGATCATTGAGAGATTCTACATTGCTAAACAGCTCGCATAAACATTGTTATCATTATTGTGATAAGCCATTGAAATATTGTGCGAATAAGTGTGGACTTGTAGTTGATTCAGGTAATATAAGATTACACTGAATCAGTTCAACATTTGTATTTATAATTTTATTTAAATAAATTTCAGTGATTAACCAGCATCAACCACCTCATTTATTCAAACCTTTATAAGTTTTGAATCCAAACTTATAAATCAACTACAGACAAACATGTCGCCACGAGCAAACTTCCACTTCTTGGCGGATGCCTTAGATGCAAAGACAAAGGTTGTGAGGGTTCTCACCATACAGTTAGAAGGAGAAGACACCGTTTTTCAATTTCCAAGAGAGCAGCAACTCAAGGAACATCACCCAGCCCTGTTTGGAACAACCATTGTCAAAAACGTTATCAAAGGACTGAAGATCAGAGGAAAGTTTCGTAACATTCGTATTACGCTGGCTGATGAACTTCAGCAGGAGTACCTAGACAAGGAGGGTAATGTATGCTTTCATGATCAATATCTTGACGAGGTTCAGGGCTATGTCAATCCTAATCCCACTGCTTCTCAAATTTCTCGCACAAATTTAGATACTAACAAATCCATTCATTCAGTGGTGAAGAATTTGATTCTTGAAAAGTTTAATGGAAAAAACCAAAATGCGAAAACCTTTTTGAGTATTTTAGTAAAAGAATGCGAGCGGTTAAACATCGAAAGCTCTCGCTATTCGGAAGTTCTTAGACTCTTCGTAGAAGGACCAGCTCTTGATTGGTATCTAACCTTTCTAAAATAAACTCTCTTATGAATGGGAGTTCTGGCAAAATTCGTTTTGGACACTTTTTCGGAAGTGGGATGGACTGAGATTAATTATGCCTACACCTTTCGTTACTTGAACGGTTCGCTTCTAGATTACGCGCTAAAAAAATTAAATTTACTCATCGATGCGGATCCTGAATTGACGGCTAACAGTCAAATGAACTTTATTGTTTTGGGCCTCCCTACTGATGTAAGATTACGCATCAATAAATGCGATTTACTATCGAGGGACGCTTTGATGTCGCGCATTCGGCAATTAGAACCGCTGGTGGTAAATAATGATAAAAAAATGAACTCAAGTCGCAACGATCGGTTTAATGTTGTAGGAAACAGTGAAAGAGTCGAAAACACGTCAGGCGGTGAATTGAAGTACAAGAAATTAAACAGACAAGTTTTAAAACCGTGCTCGCATTGCACCCGGAGAACACATGCCGTAATTTTATTAATAATACAGAACGAAATTATAAAAATGATATGATCAAATCTGTGAATAATACAGAATTAGAAGATAGTATCTCATCGTTAGATGAGGCAAAAAACGAATAACGACCCCACTTATAAAATTGAAAGTTCTAATTGCTGGTTCTCCAGCTATTGCCTTGTACGATTCAGGTTCTAATATTTCAATAATAAATTTTGAGTCGATAAAAAAATTAAAACTGAGTCAAAACATAAGTGGGGCGAAAAAAATAAAAACCTTTTCAGGATCGACGGAAATGCTTGGTTCTATTGTCATTCCTTTGAAAATATTTAATATTGTGGAAAATTGTTTTTTATTCGTCGTGAAGAGTAACTCTTTCAAAGATGATCTTCTCCTTGGGCTTGATACTATTAAAATCTTCAAGTTACGCCAAGATGAGAAATTAAAAATTTCACAGAAAAGCAATTTAAACGATAATTCGCTGAATGAAATGAAATTAAATTCACCAATAATTAGTCATATGTATCTTGGTGGGTCTCATGTTCAACAGATGGTAAGCACGGCAACGGCCGATAACTTAGTATTGAACGAGATACTCCAGAAACACGAAAACATTTTCGCTGATGGTAAATTTGATATAGGGACAATCAGAAATTACGAAGCATCGATAAAATTAACGGAAAATAGATTCGTGGCAAAAAGACCTTATAGATGTTCCTTGCAAGATAGGGATGAGATCGACTCTCAAGTCAAAGCCCTTTTAAAAGCAAATCTCATCGAGAGTTCGACCACTTCATTTGGTGCCCCGGTAACTCTTGTTTTTAAAAAGGAGGATGGTAGAAAATCGCGTCTGTGTATTGATTTCAGTGAACTAAATAAAATTATTGTTCCCGAGGTTCATCCGTTCCCTGTTATTGATGACTTGCTACTAAAGGTGCGAGATTGTAAAATTTTTACGAAACTAGATATTAACTCGGCATTCTGGTCGATACCAATAAGGAAAAAGGACAGATATAAAACGGCTTTTGTCACACACAATGGACATTATCAATGGTCTTGTTTACCGTTTGGTCTCAAGTCAGCGCCGGCTATTTTTCAGAGAATTTTGAATAATGTGATTTTCGAGAACAACCTAAACTCATTCAGTATGAATTATATTGATGATATTTTAATTTTTTCCAAAAACCTCGAGGAGCACATGAGTCACATTGATAAGGTTTTGAATGCAATTAAAAAAGCTAATTTCAAATTGAATCGGGATAAATGTAAATTTATGCAGAGTTCGGTGTCGTACCTAGGTCACTTAATCGGGGAGAATACTATAAAACCATTGAATGACAATTTAATTGCAATAAAAAATTTTCCAACTCCAAGAACTCAAAAAGATATAAGGCAGCTTCTTGGTAAAATTAATTTTTATTTGAAATTTATTCCAAATGCGTCAGCCATTTTAGAGCCACTGCATAGACTGCTAAGGAAAAATGTTCGTTTTCAATGGTCGCAAGAATGTGAATCTAGTTTTGAGAAAGTGAAAGAATTCATCTGTGCAGACCCAATTTTAGCGATATTTAATCCAAAACTTCCAATTTATATTTTTACGGACGCTTCAAAAGAAGGGGTGGACGCCACTCTGAAACAACCACAGGAAGACAATTCCCTAAAGCCGGTATTTTTCTTCTCAAAAAAATTAACGCAGCCACAAAAAAAGAAGCGAGCAATTTTTCTCGAATGTATGGCTATAAAAGAGGCCATTTTATACTGGCAATATTATTCGATGGGTCAGAAATTTATTATTTTTTCCGATCACAAGCCTTTAGAAGGTTTTACACTAAAAAAATGCCGGGACCCCGAGTTATTGTCGATACTGAATTATATTTCAAATTTCGATTTCGATATCAAATATAACCCTGGCAAAAATAACGTTGGGGCTGATTGTCTTTCTCGTAATCCAGTTTTGAACGGGAATGACAATGGTGAATCCTTGATTAAAATAGTAAACTTTGTTACGTGAGAGGACATTAAAGATAATCGAAAAAGACTTTCTACAAAAAAGGAAAAAGTTATCATGAAGAATGATATCTATTACAAATCATTAAATAAAAAAGATAAAATCTGGGTAACGGAAGATTTTGGTATAAGTTCAATAAAAAGATTACATAACAACACTCACATAGGGGTGAAGCAATTAACCTTGACCTTGACTCCCACTTTTTACTTTAAGAACATGTACAGACATATTAAAGTTATTTGCAGAATGTGTGAAACGTGTGCGAGAAATAAGTCACGATTTGGTTGCTTCAAACAACCCTTATCTCAATTAGGCCCGGCGTCCAAACCGTTTCAAGTTTTGTCCTTGGACACTATAGGGGGCTTTGCAGGAAATAGATCCCCGAAAAAATATTTACATTTAGTAGTTGACCACTTCACAAAATTTGCCTTTGCGATAACTTCAAGCTCACAGACGGCTAAAGACTTTGTTAATATAGTTAAAAAAATTCAAAGAAAAGGACAGCCAGAATTACTATTATCAGACCAGTACGCAGGCATTAATGCAAAACAATTTAAGAAATACTTAAAAACGAATGAAATTAAACTAATTTTTACGGCAGTAGACTGTCCATTTTCTAATGGTCAGAATGAAAGGACTAATCAAACATTAGTTAATTTGATTCGCTGCAAAATCGCGGAAACCAGAAATCGTCCGTGGAGTGTTATCGCAGATCAGGTGATTGGAGATTATAATAACACCATACACAGTACAACAAGATTTACTCCTAACTATTTGATGACTGGAATCGATA
Organism: Cryptolaemus montrouzieri; assembly: GCA_013387265.2. Taxonomy (NCBI): domain Eukaryota; kingdom Metazoa; phylum Arthropoda; class Insecta; order Coleoptera; family Coccinellidae; genus Cryptolaemus; species Cryptolaemus montrouzieri. Next base: position 56,014,647 of record JABFTP020000103.1, read on the forward strand.
GCTCGTTTGTTCCTCCAGAATTGAACGAGAATAAACCAGAAAACTTAGAAGAAAACAGGAAAATTGCTTTCGAGAATTCAAAAAGGATCCACGAGCAAAATAAAGTTCATTACGATGAAAACAGTAACCCTATCCACTACAAAAAGGGAGATATGGTTTATATCAAAAATGGCAGTCATATAGGCCGTAAAAAGCTAGAACCAGTCAGGGTGGGTCCCTTTAGGATAAAGAAAAAACTTTCGGACTTGATTTTTGTGATCGACTCAGGTTTCAAAAAGAAAGAATCAAATATCTTCCATGCTAGTAAAATGGTTCCTTACCTACCTATCCCAGCATCATACGATTCTTCTTGAGCAGTGGGGGGAGGGGGGATGTAAGTCTGGACTAGCCAGATTATGACGACACACAGAGTGCCGCTCTGCCTCGACCGACTCCGGTTGTGATCGGGCGTTACGATGTTGTCGCGAGATCATTGAGAGATTCTACATTGCTAAACAGCTCGCATAAACATTGTTATCATTATTGTGATAAGCCATTGAAATATTGTGCGAATAAGTGTGGACTTGTAGTTGATTCAGGTAATATAAGATTACACTGAATCAGTTCAACATTTGTATTTATAATTTTATTTAAATAAATTTCAGTGATTAACCAGCATCAACCACCTCATTTATTCAAACCTTTATAAGTTTTGAATCCAAACTTATATATATATATATATATATATATATATATATATATATATATATATATATATATATATATATATATATATATATATATAATAATAATATAATATATATATATTTTATAATTTTTATATATATATATATATAATTTTGCATGTCTTGTCATATATATATATATATATATATATATATATATATATATATATATATATATATATATATATATATATATATATATATATATTGCTGGGGTATATATATATATGACAAGTTTCGAATATATATATATATATATATATATATATATATATCTTGGTGTTTTTATAATATATATATATATTTCATAGTTATATATATCAAATTTTCGTTCCGAACAATGTATATATATATATATATATATATATATATATATATATATATATATATATATATATATATATATATATATATATATATATATATATATATATATATATATCAGATCAACCCCTACCCCCAGCAACCCTAATTTCGAAATTCATCATAGGGAATAAGGGTCGAGTGGCACCTTACTGTAAAGGTCTGTCAATTCTCCATTCTGATTTGTCATTTTTAGAATTTTAAATTAACATACAGGGTGTCCCAACCGAGGGTAAGTTGAATTCTGCAAATCCCAAATACTAAATGAAATCGATTTATTTTGGCATAATGCAAGCGCAGGTTTATGCTCGGTCTAGAAAACGACCTACACTTGTGAATTTGGAGTTGGTGCAATCAACCCCTATTTCCAGCATCCCCAACTCAAAAATCATTCGATCGAAAATAGGTCAAGTGGCACCTCGTTGGAAAGGTATTTCAATTTTCTCTTCGAATTTGGTATTTTCGAAATTCAGAATCAGCATACAGGGTGTCCCGGAGCAGGAACACTGAAAACCCAAATAACTTTTTGAAACTGGTTCATTTCGGTATAATACGAGAACATGTTTATGTTTGATTCGAGAATAAGACTCTCTTGCGTGAATATGGAATTTTGCAATCAATCTCTTCCATTCAGCATCCCCAACTCAAAAATCATACAAGTGATTACAGGTTGAGTGGCAAAGTTCCAGAAAGATTTTTCTATTTTCTGAATCACTGAGGCATTGGTTTCAGTTTGGCAATCGAGGTTTTCTGGCGTGAGGATCAGGATGAGGGGATGATGGAGAAACTGATTGGATGCTCATCTAAACAGGAAAACGAGATTTATTGAACTTGTATTCAATTGAAAACAAAAAACTAACTTGATTATTACAACAATTGTTCAAAATGACCTCCGCCCACCTCCATACAGTTATACAGACGATTTTCGAACTCTCTTCTCACATAAACTTTAGATTTTAGATGGCCCCACAAAAAAAATCTAGGGGATTTAAATCTGGTGACCTGGCTGGCCACTCAACAGGTCCTCTTCTACCAATCCACCTTCCTGGGAAATTTTCGTCTAAATATTGGCGCACCCGAGCATCATAATGCGGAGGAGCACCGTCTTGTTGAAAACGCATTTCGTCCTCAGAAAGAGTTGGATCGTTCTGTAAAATTTCTGTCAATCTAGGATGTATGTGTTCCTCTAACAACTGTAGATAGCCATTTCCATTCAGATTACTCTCAATAAAGAAAGGCCCAACTAGATGATTGCCAAAAATTCCTGCCCAAACGTTCAACTTCTGAGGCCTTTGCGTGTGGGCCTCTCTAAACCAATGAGGATTCTGTGTGTCCCAATATCGACAATTATGTCTATTCACTTCACCACTAAGCATAAAGGTGCTTTCATCAGAAAAACAGATGTTATTCAGAAAATTTGGATTAGCGTTTAGGTTTTCACTTAGATTTTCACAAAACTGTAAACGACGATCTGGATCATCTTCGTTTATTTCATGCACTAATTTTACCTTGTAGGGGTGAAATTTGTGATGTTTCATTATTCTATGGACAGTTGTAGCTGATACACCAGTCAGACGAGATAGTTTTCTGATCGAAGTAGTATTCTCCATTTGTAGATGACCCACTACTGCCACTTCCGTTGCCTCATTTCTGACAGGACATGCCACCTCATGTTTTTTGTTTGCCACCGAACCCGTAGCTAGGAATTTGTCAACCAAATATTTAACGTACTGGTGACTGACTCCCCTTTCTCTTTCAGGATGGTTCCTATCGAATATCCTTGCCGTTTCTTCGGCACAACTGTTATTTCGAAAATACGTCGATACAATTTCGACCCTTTCCTCAGTGGAATAAACCATTTTCAGATTAATTTCAACTGACGAACAACAACAATAATGAGGAACTGATCTGAATAATAATAATATTTCATTGCAAAAATGAGAAATAACAGATGACTGCACGCCAGATGGAAATGAAAAAAATGTGAACATTTTCAATGCAGAAATCAGGTTTATTTCTTCGTAATTGATGCTCAACACATCGTACCCCAATACTTTTAACAGTTTCGAATTAATTTTAGTTCATAATTTCAAATGACGATATTGAATTTTTCGAAAGCGACATCCTGTATGGAGAGCCGAACTGAATGAAATGCTTTAATCATTCTGGAATTCAAAAAACCTTTCTGAAGATATGCCACTTGAATTATTTGTATGATTTTCAAGTTGGGGATGCTGAATGGAAGGGGTTGATTGCAAAAATTCTATAACCACACAAGAAAGTCCTATTCTCGGATCAAACATGTTCTCGTATACCGAAATGAACCAGTTTCAAAAAGTTATTTGGATTTTCAATGTTCCTGCTTCGGGACACCCTGTATGATGATTCTGAATTTCGAAAATACCAAATTCGAAGAGAAAATTGCAGTACCTTTCCAACGAGGTGCCACTTGACCTATTATCGATCGAATGATTTTTGAGTTGGGGATGCTGGAAATAGGGGTTGATTGCACCAACTCCAAATTCACAAGTGTAGGTCGTTTTTCTAGACCGAGCATAAACCTGCGCTTGCATTATGCCAAAATAAATCTATTTCATTTAGTATTTGGGATTTCCAGAATTCAACTTCACCCTTGGTTGGGACACCCTGTATGTTAATTTAAAATTCTAAAATGACAAATCAAGGTGGAGAATTGACAGACCTTTTCAGTAAGGTGCCACTCGACCCTTATTCCTATGATGAATTTCAAAGTTAGGGTTGCTGGGTGTAGGGGGTTGATCTGAGAAGTTTCGAATTATTTCGAAAAATGCTCCCCCTCGAAACAAAAATCGACGTGTCTTGGTGTTTTTCGCTAATGTTACTCATTTCGGAGTTATAGGGGGTCAAATTTTCGTTGGAACACACTGTATATATATATATATATATATATATATATATATATATATATATATATATATATATAGGGTTTCACCCCGACGAGTTGCCCATATATCTGTTCATGTAATCAAACAGATTTCATGATAAAATATAAATCCACCACCCGGTAATTAATACCATTGACAGGCAATGATTATAATCAAAACATATCCTGGAATAATTATATATTAGGATAACGTTAAATGTTATGAGAATATAGCAATCTACCAGAATATATACATACTATAGCATCATCAGACAATGATATCAATGTACCAACGAGTAGTGTCAGAGGCTTTCTCCCCGGAAAAATCCAGTGTACGGACCTTAGTCAAGTAACACTGAATGTTACTCATAAAAGTTTCCTTTGTGTGAAGTGATGAACGATCGAATAGAATAATGCTCTGAATATAAATATGACAAAATTGTCAGTTAATTATATTACATTTATATAAACAAATAAATGAAATATGAAATGAGATTCTGAGCAGTATAAACTAAAGAAAAACTTTGACCTATATATATATATATATATATATATATATATATATATATATATATATATATATATATATATATATATATATATATATATATATATATATATATATATATATATATATATATATATATATATATATATATATATATATATATATATATATATATATATATATATATATATATATATATATATATATATATATATATATATATATATATATATATATATATATATATATATATATATATAATTATTCCAGGATATGTTTTGATTATAATCATTGCCTGGCAATGGTATTAATTACTGGGTGGTGGATTTATATTTTTAAATCAGTTTGATTGCATGATCAGATATGTGGGCAACTCGTCGGGGTAAAACCCCTATATATATATATATATATATATATATATATATATATATATATATATATATATATATATATATATATATATATATATATATATATATATATATATATATATATATATATATATATATATATATATATATATATATATATATATATATATATATATATATATATATATATATATATATATATATATATATATATATATATATATATATATATATATATATATATGGGGTCAAATATGTTCATGATAAACTTCGCGTGGAGTCTATGTATGTAAATCTGAGACAAGACGAATTATTCCAAAATCCGTAGATCAATGAATAATCCCTCCTGACAATTGAATTTATTATACGTGAAACATTATATAGGTCAACTTGGAATCAATCGAACAAATGTTCAAAGTGTTCGCCGCCAACTTCCAACACAAGTACAGATTTTGCTCGAAACGTTCCCGGACATTACGTAGCATTTCAGGTTATACTATTAGACCCCACTCCACCATTTAACGTTATCCTAATATATAATTATTCTAGGATATGTTTTGATTATAATCATTGCCTGGCAATGGTATTAATTACCGGGTGGTGGATTTATACCTTTTAATGAAATCAGTTGTCGCTTCGTTTCTCGGCATCCTGCTTTGTTGCACTATTGTGGCTTCTGGGGGCTGCTTGCATGGAGGGCAGATTTGAGAACTAGCTCTTGTCAGGAAGGATTATTAATTGACCTACGGATTTTTGAATAACCTTTTTAGTCTCAAATTTTCATATGTGGACTACTCGTGAAGTTTATGGCCGGAACGAGATTATTTCGCTCATTTTAAACGTTCTAACATCTGTTTGTTATTGTTCGTTGCTTTCTCGAAGTCAAGTAACGGGTTCACCGTTTTGGTCCATAGAGGGCGATTCTCGTACGTATGTACGGGATGCGTCCTTTCTTGAATCTTTAGGGTACCCCGATGTAGCTTGATAGGGTGATGAGAAGCGAATTGTAACACTGATGAGTTCCTAATGCATAATGCATGGCTGGCAGATTTGAGAACTAGCTCTTGTCACGAGGATTATTCATTGATCTACAAATATTTGAATAATTCTTCTTCTCTCAAGTTTTCAATATATATATATATATATATATATATATATATATATATATATATATATATATATATATATATATATATATATATATATATATATATATATATATATATATATATATATAAACTAGGTAGTTAACAGTAGGCGCGTGTGATATCGGTAGGCCGGTGATACGAATTTTAGAAAATTTTCGCGATATCGCCAGATCTCGAGAACGGAAAGAACCAAGAGCCGGATTCTTTCGGTATCGGTAAATTTTGTCTTTCCGAAGACGATTCGTATAGCAATAATCTCGAAATTACCCAAGAAACCTTTCAAAAACGCCAAAAAGAAAGAGGTCCACGATTTGTTCGAAACGGTGGGGAGGAAATTACCCAAACGAGTAGGCTATACAAATTTTTTCCTTCCCCTAATCGGTCCCGCACTTTTCACAGAACGAAGCGTTCGTCTTTCTCATCATGCTTCCCGATATTTTTATAGCATATTTTCCACTGGAAATCTTTTAAATCTGCGTCCGAAAAGAGGTCGATTTTCAGACTCGAATGATATTTCCACATTTTTGAAAAACGGACACGCCAATCGAAAGTCGTCGCCGAAGACGCTTCGGATCGAGGTTTAAAACTATCGGCAAAAGCAAGGAAATACTACGGAATCCGAGAAGAAAGACAAAATTTCACTCTCACGTCTTTTTTTTCGCGAAAAAGGCATTCCAATATTTTCAATTAATTCCGGAAAAACGACAAATTTGCTGGAAACCCCTGCCGTCCTCATTTTCTCTTCTACCGATAGGGAACGGAACACGTCGGGAACACGACGATACCCGAGCGTCGACATTGACATCGACGTTTCCCAAACTCAAATTCTATGGTTTTGGTTGTCGAAAAACATCTAAAATAAGAAAAATATCAGTCATCCCATCAATAAAGGTACATCGCAATCATCTATAAACCTGTCCGGTTACGTAGAACGTAAAAGTTTTCGATTCGATCGTGAGAAAAACGTCGTATTTGGAACGAATAGGGGAGAGCTCCTTCGAAACGTAAGTAAACAATACGTATTTCGTTCGTTTTTGCACGGAAATTCATATATTCTCACGACACAAACGTTTCAAACGCTGCATTTATTCGTCTTAATTTTCATTGACGTCGTATTTTTACTCATTTACCGGATTAAAATACGTATTTCTTTCTATTTTCATGTACACAGCGTTCGTGATGAAAGTTAAAGTAGGTTGTTTACATTCCAGTCAGTGGGCCATATTGTCCAACGTTCTCGAAAGGGACGCTTGAAATTGAAAATGAGCTTCGGAATGAATTCGTTCATTTATTTTCGCCACGAGTGAAGGCCTTTTGTTATTACCTACGATACCAATTCCAGTGATATAAGCCATCCGTATTTTCTAATGTTATTAGGAGAATAAGCTACTTGAAAAGTACGTATTCACAGCACGATCTTTTTCGTCAATAATAACACGAAAATTTTAATCTTATTCCATTTAGTAGAACTGAGAAATGTGCGATACAAAAAGGAACAAGCTTTAATATGCATGCGAAACTGAACATCTCAAGAGGTTAAGCCAACTGAGACTATAATTTGGTGTCTGATGGTACGTTATTTGTTGTTTTCTCCGAAGACGAATCATCTCGATATTCTAAATGAAATCAATAATGTACAACTTATCGAAGGCAATCTAACGAATACCTTATATTTTTTTTTAGGCTAAAGTGTTCAAAAGTGTAAGGTCAAAAACTTCTTGATTTTGTGGTAACAGGATCTATTTTGAAGGTAGAAAAGAGCATGGGTCGAAAAAAACCAATGAACAGAATGCAGCTTTTCAGTCCTAACATTATACAAGTGAAATTGGTTATTCAAAAGATGCAATAGTAACACAACCTGATGTATCCTGTTGGCCTTTATATTCTAATACGATAATATTGAATGGTACACAGCAATATGTCAGGTTTGTACATTTTTTCTCACAATTACATATAATCTCCCTAATGCATGTAGTATTCGTTTATCTAACATATTTTGCAGATATATATGAGCTATGTTTTTCGAAACCTCACTAACAACTTCTATGCAAAAGCGTTACTGCTCTATTTTATATTAAGGTTAGTACGGTTTTGTTTCTTATGAAAAATATGCTCGACAATAAGTGCTCATTGAGATACGTTATGACTCTCACATTACTCATTGGTTTCAATTTTTCACAGCAACAATTTCTGAGGAGGGATTTTATATTTACCAAAAAATTTTGTCGAACTTCATTTCAACATACAAAATGCAACGTTTATCGTTACAAGATGAGATAAAATTTTGACGAGGAATGAAAACAGAATGGGTAAGTGATCGAGTATGTACCTCAATGGAATTTGAAATGGTAGTAGTAGCATTGGCTTTATTCATTTTCACATTGCTTGATGAAAATATGTTTTTATTCATCTTGAAATTGTTGGAATTGTTTCATAATTATCACGAGGTGAGAATTTATGAATGTTCAAGAATAAATTTCTTATTTAACATTTCTCATTTTCAACTCGATTTCACAACACCGGTAATGAAACTTGAAATGCTCAGAATGTTGGGAGATAGTTATTGAATCCAACAATTCCAAATTCAAGAATTATTTCTTCGAAACTGATACAAGAAAAGAGAAAATACATGTTAAATTTTTCTCAGAATAATTCTTCTGCTTTCAAAATGAAATTTTAATTTTTTCAGATTTTTGGCATCTCTATAATAGTTCAGTAACTGAGAAACTGATGGTACGAGACAAGAAAATGAAATTTGGGATATCCAGATAAAGAGCAAATATTCGGCAATTTCGTAGGTACTTTTTTTCTGCATATACCTGTACATCATTTATCAGTTTTAAAATCAACTCCTAATGAATATTTTCTCAATTTGAATTTATGTCAAGCATTTTGATGTAGTCTGTGAATTCTTTCACAAAAATTATTCATATTCATATAAAGATAAGGTTTTATTCCCAAGAATACGATATTATACAGTATTCTGTATATTTCAATATCAATTCGAAATAATTTTTAAATTTTTATTAGTTTTTCTTGCTTCTGTAGATAATATAGTTGGTTGTTTTTAGAAAAATTTCTTGAATTTATTATCCATATTCACTTTTCGTATTATGTACACTGAATAACCAAGGAAATTCTAACAAAGTCTATGTATTCAGAACTCTCAAACTGAGATATCTATTATCACATAGTTCTTTAATTCTTAAGAAAATTTTTGTTTTTCACAATATCAAATTTTCAACCAAAACATATCTTTCTAAGAATACATTTACATCTCTGACTATTTGGTGTATTTTATCATCCCCAATAAATATTGAAAGGATCAAATTACTCACAGAGTATTAAAATTTCTAAAGATTTCGAGTCCTAAGAATTGAATTCACTACACTTAGTTTGGGGATCAATTAAATCCCCTTGCTGTTGAAAAAGAATTATTTATATTGGCTAAAAAATATTTATAACTCAAAATGTATGTATTTTCAAGGGTAAACATTTAAGTTCTCAATGCAAAAAAAATATATTACCTATAACATCCTTGAAACTTGGTAATTCAAAAATAATATTGTTAACACTTTTATTTATGCTTGATACATATACAGAAAAGACTATAAAGAGATGTTTTGAGTGCAAAATTTTAAATTGTCTTTAACCTTGATTCTCCGGATGTATATGAATATCAAAAATGATTTAATAAATTTTCTGCACATTCACATGGTTTTTCTAGAGTAATAAACATTAAACTGTAATTTCTCTTTGCTTTGTATAATTCTCAGAAAGTCAATGTATTCAGAATTTTCAACAAGAACATATCTTTCTAAAAATAAATTTACATCTCTTACAATTCAGTGTATTTTTATTATTCCGAATAAATATTGAAGGATCAAATTCTCACTGAAAATCAAAATTTGTAAAATTTCAACACCTCAAAATCAGATTCACTACATGATTTTGTTAGATTTAGGATCAATTAAATTTTCCTTACTGTTAAAAAGAACTATTTATAGTGGGCTTGAGAATGTTCATAATTCAAAATGTATATATTTTCAAGGGTAAAAGTTTAAGTTCTCTATGCAAAAAAATAAATTACTTTTAACGTTCTTGAAACTTGGTAAAGCAATGACAATATTCTTGATACTTTCACCTATACTTTATACAGATACAAAACAAAACTAGAACGGGATATTTTGAGTGCAAAATTTCAAATGTCTATAAACTTGATTTATTTGATATTATTATATTAGATTAATATCACAAATTAATTAATAAATTTTTCCACATTCACATGGTTTTTCTTGAGTATTAATCAAACTGTCTTTTTTCCTTAGATAAATTCTATACTTTGATTGTTTTGTTCGACGACCTCAGCTTGCAATAATCCTGAAAAAAAATATATAAATTCAATAGAATTATATATCATATTTTTTTGATTGAGGAAAACACATTTTCGTTTTTGAGTCCAGAGGCAGTCCAACTTCCAATTTGTCAAGAGCGAGATAAGACTTCAATTAAAACTTACTTTTTGTAATACTGATTGTTCAAGAGGCAAATTTTTAATTGCAAACAAATCTTAATGACGAATGATATTGTACTCACTTCTATGGGTCTTTTCCATCAAACTGAGCTATATTAATCCATTTGAAACATGCATTTGAAAATTAACAGTCTAATAAATCCTTATCAACAAGCATTGCGACTAAATTTTCAAACTGAATGATGTTCGGTGAACTTAATTATTTTCCGTTGCTCCGAAGTTGTATTTCATTTACTTAATGTATTTAGAATTCCTAATACTATAAACTCACTATTTCGTTGGGTCTTATTTTGAAATTAGCTCCACGATAATGAATTTCTTCAAACATTTGAGATTCAAAATAACTCCTCCAGGAAGAAAGGTCTATAGACTTTCTAAATCGAATAGCGTTTAGCGCTCTTTGTGTCCAACACATGACCTGCAGCAACATAAAATCAATGGAAACCCTATTAAACTATGTTTATTTGTATTACCTTTGATGTCTTTCTCGATTGTATTTTCCTGCATCACTTCATCTCAGTTTGTTATCATTTCGAAGATTGTGGTTGTTCAGAACTCTGATGATTAAATAGACGTGAAACCCAGCTTTGAATTTTGCCTTTGTCAAATGTTCAATTGTCTCTTTTCGTAGTTCATATTGAACACTTACAGTTCTTTCTCGAAGTTCTGACAACTTCAATTTTCAAAATTGAACATGGCTTGGTTGTCATTACGTCCAAGAAATTACTTATAGCAATATATCAATGGTACCTGTCTTCTAAGTATGTTTACTTCACTGATCTTTGATGTCTTTCTCGATTGTATATGCCTTCATGCATCATCTTACATTGCTCTAATCTTAAAGAATGTGCTCAATTGAACTTCCGTTCTGACTACTTTTGGATCCGAGTGAAAAGCAGAGGGTGCCAATGGTTGTTTAAAACTCGCCTCTGATTGCTCATGACTGATTGATTAATTTGTAGCTCATTCTTCTTATTTTGTAATAACAGTCATATTTCACAGTTCATATGAAACACTAACAATAAGTGTTTTTTCATTAATCTTTCTTTGCGAATACAAGGCAAAACAACTTCAATTTGTTATAGGTTATGTTATAAACAGCCGTCAATTTGATCTTCTTCTTCCGTCTTCGCTTTTTCCTTGGCTCTTGGTAGCTTTTACCCACTCTATCGAGGGACACGGAATGGGCTCAGCTTTCGAGCAGTTCACCCAGACTCTGTTGTCGGAATTTGTCAGTTTGAATTTTAATAATGCTTACATCGAAACGGTTACTCCGGTCACATCAAATTCTTGAAATGGTTTATTCTGGCTATATTTCACTATTTTATCAAACAGTTAATATGACGTTTTGACACAACTTATCGGGTCGTTTTCGAGGTTTCGAACGTGATTTTAGACATTCACACGTGACAGGTTTGTTTGAAGTGTTTTATAAAAATCGAAGGTCAATCGAGGGTTTGCCTGAGGGGAATGTGGCTACGAGCGTAAAATAGTTTATAACGCAAGATTAGTTGGAGTAAAGGTACGTGGAGGACGGAAATATATTAAATTATTATTCCCAACTCACCTGATTCAATCCCTTGCTTTATATTTATACTATTCGATCAATGATCAGTTGTAAGAGAAACTTCTATCCTCGATAAAAGTTGAGGTATATCCCATCCGGAAATTACCGATCGAGTAACATCCATTACATAGATAGTACAGCATAAGCTACTTATTTTCGATGCATTCATAGCTCACGAATAGGAAAGATGATAGTGTGTTGCCTCGGTCTATTCTATTTGAAAGTTTTCGTTTCGAAATATTCAAAGAGATAAAAAATAAAATCTCAATATTTCTCATTTTAGACATTTTACACGATTGAGTTCACAAATAAGTTCGTGTAAAAGTTTTATAATTGTGCCGCTAAAACACACAATATTTTAGACTGGCATAATTCCAAACCTTGAAGAAAGCAATCGCGTAGTATATAAAATTAAAATCCATAAAGGCATTACTGATAGAAAATTTCAATAGAAGGACCAAAGGATTGCTCGAATTTGCACACATTCCCACCCCTAGATTATCGTTTTTTTCAGTGGCATGTGACTTAGTTTTCAGAACTAAATGAGAATGAGGTGAATTATATAAACTTTTAACGATTATTCTTAACGAAAAAGAAAATAATAATGTTAGTCAGATGATGATACCCGAATATGGCATCGAAGGATAGCGTTAATGGTTCCAGGGTGGAAACACAGAGGCAATATACAGTCCGAAACAAGTTATAGAACAACGTGTCCTTTAGAATGTTTTATTGTCTTTTTCTGTGTATGGAAATATGGAAACAATCGAATTCCCGCCAAAATTATCGAGGGAAGATGACTATTCCTTTTCAACCGAAGCCTCTTTGCGAAAGGTTGTTTGAATCAGTGACTGTGAGCTTTCAGTGCATTTGGGCAGAATTTGTAAGTTATTTTGTGACATATTGCATAAATTTATGCATTTCAACACATCAACACGCAAACACATATAATAATTATTGTATTATAATGACTGAAGACGAACCAAAGCTTACCTAAAAAGCCTAAAAAAAGATTGTTATAGCATTTATTCTGATCCATACGTTATATTACATACAACATATAAATCAAAAGGTACCTTTATATTTGAAAAAGTCTAGGGAACACTTCTGAATATCGATATATATTATTCAGAACGATCAATTTGGATGATTTTTTTTAAGAAATGAACAGCTGCATCAATTTCTCAGCAAATTATGTAGAGTACCGCAAAAGATTTCAGTTTTTTTTATAAAAAACTAAAAATGCAGCAGATGCGACGCTGCTTTATATTCATTTCATGTATTCAGTGTTTGAAATCAGTTAGTTGGTACTTTGTTTCTGTTGTAAGCACAAATAAAAGATTCAAGTTTTGTGACTTGACCATGGAAAGACGACATTTGACTAGAGAAGAGATGTTACGAGCCGTTGGCATGCTCCAAGCTGGGAGCTCACAACGGGAAGTATCTAGGGTTCTGGAAAGTAGACCAAGTGTCATATACCGTTTATAGTCAAGTTTTAATGAAACAGGTAGCGTAGAAGAACGCCTTACAGGTCGTTTCAGGATTACTACAGTCGCCCAAGACCTAATATTGGTTTTACAAGCCAGAAGAGATTGTACTACCACAGCATCTCAATTAGCTCAAGAACTATCACGAGTTCATAATGTACAAATTTCCGACCAATTTGTGAGAAATCGGCTGCATGAAGGTCAACTCCACTACAGACGTCCTTTAAGAGTTCCACAACTGACCCATGGAAATCGCGCTGCTCGTTTAGCTGGGTGCCAAGAATACGTAAACTGGTCTCAAGAGAGGTGGGCCACAGTTCTCTTCAGTGATGAATCTAGATTTAGTTATTATCCCGATTCGGGAAGAATTCGAATATGGAGGGAACCTGGAAAGCAAAACCGTCTCCAGCATGCTCGAGAAGTAGTTAGACAGGGAGGCGGATCAGTGATGTTTTGGGAAGGTATACGCCTTGGTTGGAGAACCGACCTCGTTTACATACAGAACAACCTCACGAGAACTTCTTAAGCAAATGAGAAAGTTTTACCTGTAGTGGTACCGTTTGTCCAAACAATGGGTCAAAATTCACTCTTCCAACAAGATAATGCCCCTCATCATCGTGCAAGAGTTGTCTTGAGCGTTCTTGAAGAGAATGATATCGATCTTCTACCGTGGCCATCCTGCTCTCCAGATCTGAATCCCATCGAGCATGTGTTGGACTCCCTAAAAAGAAATCTCCTGCGTCAAAACGTCTTCCATTATGAACAGGAGCTTCGATTAGCAGTTCAGGGGGCTTGGAATGACTTAGGCCAAAATGTAATGGACAATTTAAAATTGAGCATGCCGCGACGATGCCAAAGTGTCATTAATAACAGAGGTGGACTTTCTGGGTACTGAAAAATATAAGTGCTTCCATATCGTTTCAAAAATATTAGTTCAGGATTTTTTTTGTGTTTTACCAAATTTCATCATTTTCAAATTTCAATTTTTTTTATATATATACATAACATGAGGCACGGCCATTGACAAGATGAAAATTGAATCGCGATCGATTCTTTGTCTCAAATCATATGCGAACTGAACAGCATCTGTCGGTGAAGTCTGCAGATAATATTTTGAGGATCAAAATCGATAATGTTTCATATTTCAATTTCATTCGTACAACTTATCTTTGTATTATCTGTCCGTAAGATGGGGATGGATGTCCGATTTTATTCGAATAATTATTTGAATTATGTTTGAGGAATATTTCAACAATGACGATGAACAAGATCTCTCAATTGCTACAAACATCTAGAATATAGTGCTCTCCCTCTCCTCTGAGTGAAAATTGAATCTTACCTTATTTCAATTAGTCTTGTATTCGATCTGTCAAAATAAGTGATTCTGAATTTCATTTGTATGAAAAGTTTGACGAAACTTGAAATAAACTTTTAAAGGCAAGTGATCGTAGTTTGATGCTTACTTAATGTTAATGTATGATTGGTTCAAGAAAAAACCGACAAACTTTCAAAATTCATAAATTCAACATTTTCTGGTTATTCTAACCTAAAAAATATGATTAAAACGGAATGTTATAATAAAAAGAAGTGAAGGAGATTTACAAAAATATTTGAAAGGTAAGTGAATGTAATGTGAGGTTCATTCATGTATTTTAATGTATATTTTTTAGGCATGCTCAAGAAATGTACTCAGAATTCACATACTTCATTATTCTTTCATAGTTATTTTAACCTCTATGCGTTGAAAAATGTCCGGGAATTAATAAGATTTTGTAACGAATCAATTGGAGGATGTTACAAAATGATGGGATATCCTTTGAGTTGCTAATAATAGGTAATGAGCTCTTTTGCATATTAATATTTTTTCTGGAAGGAACTCGATGAATTTTTCGTTAGGTCATTTAGAGTATGTATCATATGAATATTGAAAGCTATCCACTAAAGGCAATATCTGTATTAAAATATTTTAAGCTGGATGTCAATATGTCTACTGCTCGGAGTTGTTCCTTTATATTTCAACTGATTACGTACTAGATGGTCCTTGATGTTGTCTACTTCTGTATCACTGGAACTCTCAGAATCATCTTCTACCGCGTCGATGACTGACCTTCTTCTTGAGCAACGCCTCTGTTGTGGGGGGTATATCGGTTCGTGCTCAACAACTTTTCCTTATCGCGTCAAGTTCCGCCTTTGAAATCTTGAATCATGCTGATACAATTCCATCTGAAATTTGACGCTTCATCTGATGGCGATATAAAAATTGGCACGTGCCATTTGAAAAAATTGAGCTATTGCTTTTGAAAAAAGGCAAAATTCAAAAGATCATACAAAACAACACAATGAACATTTGACATGTGTAGACTGCTCAAAAAATTCCTTGATCCTTCTTCTATCCACCCAAGCGAAAATTGTGTCTGTAGTGCAAAAGATCTACGAGCTACATTTATTTTAAATGTTTCTGAAAAATCGAGTTAATAACAAAAATAATCCAATCTGTCAAAAGTTTTGACAGATAAGTGCCAACAACTTGGGTATTTTATGCTTTGCTCAAATGTCGGTTCTAGATGTTTAATGAAAAAGGTAGACTGCCATTTGAAATAACAAAGTGATGACCCACTTCCGGTATAACCGGAAATGGTACCACTTCGAATATATTTCTTTCCAATTGGAAATCGCTAGTTACGGCCGCGTATAAAATTTCAGCTTGATATTGTAATTGGAACTCAAAACGTTCTTAACGGACGGTCCCGGTGGATATGCCTGTATATATGTTTCTAAACGAGAAGATTCGGAAACTGTTCTTAACAACAACTTTATTCTAAGTCACAACGTAAAATACGATAGAGGACTGAACAGTTCAAATCTAATCTTATAATGAATAAAATGAAAATGGTTTCACAAGTGTTGAACAATAGAGACACCTGAGAAGCTAGTCGATTCCTGGAAGACGACTATGGGGTCAGCTATTGGGAGTGCTTATCATTACTCTATTCCTGGTAAAGCATAACGTAATTCCTGTTCCCTCAGTTTTGATCGTTCTCGTTCAAATTTACTTCTGGAGTTGGTTTGCTGTCCTTGGATATGTGGATGATTTTCCTCGGATAGTAGAGCAGTTCAATGATTCGTTTTCTGTGTCGTATGATTATTGTAAAGATTATTATCATATAATAGGAAACGATTGCACTCAAGGAATAATAGAATACTTGGGTTACAAGCTGTAGGTACAAGGGTTGTTCGTTGAGTTCTTTGGCTTCTTTGATGATTTCAGTTGGATAGTTTAAGTATCTTAGGTAGGGATCGATCCTTTTTTCATATTTGAAGTCGATTTCACTAGTATTCTGCGTAGCAATCTCAAATATTGGAACGGTGTTTTCGTAGGAAGATGTACCAATGAAGATCTTGCATGGTGAACTCAACAAACTCGTTCCTTTGACAGAATTTCTAGTCAGATTTCCTTGGAAGCCTTCAAGAATTTCTTGTGGTTCTTGAAAAAGTATTAACAGTTCTTTATTCTTCAAGACGTGGATGATTTCATATTTATTATCTATCTTCACAGTACGGCAGTGTTGAAAAGTTTGGAGATCGCACTTCTCAGCAACTGTTTTCTGGTTGCAGTAGGATAAGGAATCAGAGCTGTTTCGACATTCCTCGTGAGTCCGTCGGTTTTCATTTCCAAGCTTGACGAGATATTTCTTCGGTGGAAGCAAGGCAATATCTTGGTGATTAGGGATAGGGTATATTCGGGAATAATTTGCCATAAAATTTTGGGAAATGGGGATCTGTACCGATTATGGAGATCCTTGCAAACTCTAAAACATTGAACAAATGGATGTGATCGATTGGAGATAATTGATGAAGTCTGTAATTTTTTTACAGATAGTTTTCAATTTCTAATAACTGTAATAATTTCAAGATTTGCTATTACTTGGCAATACTTATTGTTCTTTCTAATATTGATAGAGTATCTAGTAACATTTCTGAATGGAATACTTCATTTTGTGAAAGTATTCTGATTCCTTCTGTTGTTGTCAATGTTTAAAAAAACTTCGAGTACTCAAAATATTTTCATTCAATAATTCTAGGTCATCGAAGTACCTTCTAGATATGTGGTTAGCGAATGAAGTTAACTTATTCATTTTATTTATTTCAGAACTCTTGCTTTTGTGGAGAGCCTCTAGATTTTCGTTTATCGTTTTAAGGTCGTCGTCATCAAGATTACTGGTAATGAATCTTACACCTGTCGCAAGGAAATTCATCAGTCCTCGTTTCATTCTTTCATAACTCATTTTACCGATCAACTGTTCGATCTTTTGCAAATTCCGTTCCAGTTGGAGATAGATTCGATGAGTGAACTTGTCGATGGTGCTGTTTATCTGAAGTACCCGAGAGTTGTAGGGCAAATTTTCATAATTAGTCACCAAATTTGTTGTATTGATGGAGGAAAAAAACTGTGATAATTGTCGCAGAACTTGACTTCGCCTAAGGGTTCTTCGAAGTATCCATTATTTTTAATCGGCTCGATGTGAAGGCCCTGGTTCATTTGGATCTGCGACAGTAATGTCGGGAGTATTCTGTAAACAAGAAATGCCCTTCCTTACTCTTTTCACATGTTTGATGTTTGCATTGGTCGTACGTGATTTTTCAGTTTCACTTGTTATTTTACTGTATTTTTGACGTTCAACTGTAATTTTTTTGAAAAGAGGATCAACCTTTCGGGGCCTATTACGTTCAACAAACACTCCTGTTTGTTCTAAATCTATAGGGTCGTTACGTTTTTCATTGCGCTCATTTAAAATTTCCCTAGCTTTTTCTTCATTTTTTGAATTAGCTTGATCAAAAAACGGTAAAATTCCTTGCTTTTTCTTCTCATTATATTGTTCATAAACAGTCATGTCTAAGTCAAATTCTATTGATCCGTAAAGTATATGGAATGGAGAATATACTGCGAATGAGTGTATTGATTGGTTATATATAAGGGTGGCAGTTATCATTAGATTCGCCGGAAGTTCATTCTAATTCTTGAGTTTGAGAATTCTGAGCTTCTCCAGAATGGTAGATTGGAAACGTTAGATTGGTGAGTTTGAATTTGGATTATTAACCGTTGTAAAGAGTAGGTCGATTCTGTTCAATTTGCAGAATTCTATGAGTGTTTTATATTCGAAATTCGAGACAAGTTGCTCCGGTAAATTGTGATGAGAGAAGTAGTGACCCTATTGATTCAAAATTGTGGGACTTGTTCCGTCTTTAACAACGTATGCATATCTCGAGAAAAGGCCTACAACTGTTAAGAATTTGGAATTTTGAAAAGGAAATGTGTCAACGTGGAGGACGTCAAATGGACTTTTTCCTAAAATTCGTCCCGAAAATTTGGGTTTGTACGGATTTCTCTCATATTTTGACCTGAGGCATAATTCGCAACTATTAATAGCTTCGGTTATGGTGTTTTTCATGTTAGGCCAGTAGTATTTTTGTTTCAGATAATTATACGTCTCTGCAATACCATTTTTGACCAGTTTTGTCATGGTTAATTTTAACCTTGTCTTTTTGACTCTCCGTTAGTGTTACGTCGTTGCAAACATTATTAGAAATTAAAGTTTTACAGAATAGTTGAAATTTTCCTTCAAAACTGAATGATAGGTAGTCGTAGATTGTGGTATATGAAAAAGATACCATAGGTTTCGTTGGGTCGAAATATTTCTCTGAACATTTTTGATAAGTCAGTTTTTATTGAGTTATTTCTTATGGATACTATGTAGGTGTTTTTGTTGAATGGTTTAGTGTACTTCATCTTATATTGTTCGCTAGTATTCTGAATGATTCTATTTGGAAAAGTATTAATTGAAAACTCACAAATTGGGATAGCTTTGCCGTTATCTTCTTGGGTTTAATGAACTGTGTCGCAGGAATTTTGATCGTCTTGGTGAGTGTTGTTTTGATCTGTAGAGTTTCTAGCTCTTTGAGGATTCCCGAATATTCAGGGTTCTGGATAATATCGTCATTTTGTGATTCTAAAATTCGGTCTTAGTCCTCGTCAGTCAAGATTGAAATTTCATCGATATTTGGGAGAATAGAACTGTCGTCTGTATCAGCGGCGTCATTGTTTTCGGTATTATTATCTTCTACACGAGATAAAGCGTCAGCTACTATTTTTCTTACCTTTCTTGTGTACAATATCGAAATCAAATTCGTCCAATATCAGTTTCCAACGAATTAACCTAGAATTCAGTTTTTTTATTTTGTAAAGCCATATCAACGGTTAGTGGTCTGTCTCTATAGTAAATTTTCTTCCAAAAATAATAAAATTTCGTTGTATCAAGTATTGCTAATAGTTCGTTTTCAATCGTCGAGTAGTTGCGTTCAGCTGAATTTAAGGTTCGAGAATAGTAAGCAACTGGTCGATCAAATTGTGAAAGAACGCCTCCAATTGCCATATTTGATGCATCTGTAGTAACTTTGTGAGTCTTTCTCGTAGTCCGCATAAGCTAAAATTGGAGCATTTATCAAAAGTTCTTTACAAAGTTGAAAACTTGAAACATACTCTGGTATTCTATGTTTTTACTGAGGAACTCGGATTTATTAAGCTGAATTTTGAGATTGAAATATTGAAGTTTTCGAAAAATTAGTTGAAGATGGCAGATATGTTCCTGTAAACTCTTCGAAAATATGACCACGTCATACATGTAGACGAAACAGAATTTATGTAGAAATTCTTTCAGGATATTGTCCATCACACGTTGAAAAGTGCTAGGACCATTTTTGAGACAATAAGGCATACGTCAATATTCGTGATGCCCATTGTTGACCGTAAAAACTGTACTTTCTATAGAATTCTCGTCAATTTCGATCTGGTCAAATCCCTGGGTTAGATCGATTGTCGAAAAGTAACACTTTTTACCTAAATTATCCAAAATTTCGTCTATTCGAGGAAGCGGATATTCATCCTCGATAGTTTTCTCATTTAGGCGGCGATAGTCAATTACCATACGGTATTTTTTCTTACCAGATGCGTCGGCCTTTTTAGGCACGATCCAAACCGGTGCACTGTAAAGTGAAATCGATGGTCTTATGGTTTTATCGTCTAGTAACTGAATTTCTAGCTGTAATATTTTGGGATGGCGAAAAGATTCTACAAAGACCGGTTCTTCGTCTTTAGTACGAATTTTATGTTTTATCGTGTTACTGAATGAGAGGTCGCAGTTTTCTTTATGAAATATATTTCGAAATTTACCGCAAAATTTTAATATCTTCTGCCTTTCTTTGGAATTCATATGCGCAGTTCTGATATGGTCTGCAATTTTCAGACTCCTGTTGTTTCCTAAGTGCGGTTCTGAAAATGGTGTGACATGGATTCTTTCAGAAAAATTGACTTCGATATTAGCAGATTTGTGTGCTGGAAGAATGCAATAGCCGTTTCGAGCATTAACGATACATTCTGGGAATGTGAAATTTTCATGAAATTTTGTTTCTGGAAAAATAACTCCTCCATCTTCGATGGAAACAGGTACCTTGATAATTGAATTAATTTTTAGGACTTGAGGTTCAATTTTGAAATTAGCGAATTTTAGAAAAAAATGGGATTTTGAAATTATTTATTTCTAAAATATTTCTCTGATAATCTATTTTTGCACACAATTGATGTAGGTCATGAGTTCCTAATAGAGCGTCGAAGTTTTTATGCCATTCGACGACGTGAAAGTGGATATCATCATAAATACCAATTTCAAGAAGCAAAGGTGGCTTCAAATTATTTTCAGCATGAATTTTATTTCCCATACTATAAATGTGACAGGGATTTTCGTACATAAATTTTGAGAATTTTTCGAAAGCTGGTTTTTTTCAATTAAAATTTTGAGATTTTCCTGTGGTAAGTAAATGAATGATAGTTTCGACTTTGTCCGTAGGCAGTTTATATCTATCTCTGTTGGGATTCCAAGGCCGTTGACCAAAAATTTTCGCCAGTCTCGTTGTTTTCGTCGTAAAGATTTTCGTCGTAAAGATTTTCGTCGTAAAGATTTTCGTCAGAAAGATTTTCGTCATGTTGTTGTGGTACTATGGTTGATGTCGACAATGGGGTTGGTTGGTTAGATTTGTCTTTGTAAAACTGCAACCAGGTTTTGTTCCTAATACTTTCCTTCTTTGAAGGAAGTGGCTTCTTCACGGAATTTGCGAAACCCTGGTTATTGGAAGAATTCAATTTATTAGTAAAATTTTCTGGATTTTTTCTGTAGTTGTTGTACGAAGCTAGAAGTTTGTTGATTTGTAAATGAAAGAGAATTTTGATTTCGAGGTTGGCGATTCATATTGTTCATAGATCTGAATAACAGAAAATCTTGTTGAGGCTTCCTATCTGGTTCTTGAGTTCTTCTGATGAACTCACTGAACCATTCTTGCTTTCTATTATCATGAAACTGGCATTTATTTATGCAATCTTTGATAGAATTAGGTTTGAAATTACTCAAAAGGTTTCTGTGTGGTTTCAAAAGACCAATTTGAAAAGTTTTTAGGGCCAATCTCTCCATATCCCGCATTTTGTATTAAAAAAATACAGGATCTGCAGTATTTAGCGTAAGATATTGTATTAAGTCACTGTAACTGTTGAGAATTCCACTATAATATTCCATGTATGTTTCATTTCATTCTGGTTCTAAATGAGTAAGAGACGAGACTAGAAGATCTTCACTTCTCTTATTGTAAAAGAACATGCCTTATCAAATGCCAATTTGTAGCGTTTTGGAAAGCAAGAAAGTCTCTTGCTTCACCTTTGATTGTAGATATCATAGAGAAATTTACCACATAAACTAAATTTGACCTAACCTCTAGGTGTTTACATAGGTTGTCGACTTCATTTACAGAAATCGAAAGGTTCTCGCCAGGAAAATATTCAGAGATAGATTGTAAAAGGAGTTGAATATCATTTCTAGAAAGTGGTTCGAGGCTTGATGTAGTTCCTGAAGGAACAGGTGTTGAGTTTGTCTGATTTTAATTAAGACTCATTTCTGGCAGAGTCTCTTCCTTTATAGGTTCGTAGTTAATAAGCGAAAATCCAGCTTTCCTTAAGGAATGTGATTTAATTTTGATATCGGAGGAACTATTCATTTGAACCTTTGTGGTTCCTAGATTGAGTGTTTCTAAATCTGCAGCAATTAATTCGATCTCGTTCGAATCTTCAAGATCAGAATCAGATATAAATGAAAAATAATTATGAGAGGCATGAAACAAGCAATTACTTAAAATTAGGGAGAGGAACAGAAAAGGACTTACAGCACCAAGATTTGCATCCCAAAGTGAGTGTTCCCTCGATGTTATCCTCTGTGGTTGGTTTGAATATCGCACAAAGATTTGGGAGTCACCTGGAGTTCTCCGAATACGGCACTTGGTCATTTTCGTCGATAGATGAAAAAATTTCAAAGTCCGTATTCACTGATGGAACCTTCGAAAGCTGCAGTTATAAATGAAAAGCGTCGAAAACTGTTTTCAAAAACTACTTTATTCTAAGTAAGTCACAACGTAAAATGCGATAAAGGACTGGACAGTATCAAATCAAATCTTATAATGAATAAAATGAAAATGGTTTTACAAGTGTTGAACATAGCGACACCAGAGAAGCTAGTCGAATCCTGGAAGACGATTGTGGGGTCAGCTACCGAGAGTGCTTATCATTACTCTGTTCTTGGTAAAGCATAAAGCAATAACCCTTGTACCTCATAGTTAGAATAAAGATTGTTTTCAAAAAGAATTCTAAGTCTTCGAAAAACATAAATGGCGACGAGGATGGGATATTCTCATTAAGTGCAGAAGCAGTTAAGTGAATTTTAATATTTTGGAGAATAACCAGAACCAGAACTGTAACCTGCAGTTACAGTGCTGTAAACGTGCGGAAAAAAGTATCACCCCAACTCTTAGTAACCACCCACAGAGGAAGGAAGGAACAGGCGGCACATCTAGGCGTAGCGAACCAGATCCCGTTTGGAACAATTAACAGAACCGTGAGTACAAGTACTTAAGTTCCTAGTTTCACAGTTTCCTAGCCTGAAACTTAAAATGCCTTTTTCCTAACCTGGACAAAGTAGATTACCCATCCAAAAAAACCAATCAAGCAAACATCTACAAAATCGATTTTTTAGTAGAAAAACTGTCTAACTTGAACATTAATCGATCCGAAAGTTCAAAAGAACAAGATAAAATGAATGACAACATCTGCAAACAATAATAACATAGAACTCACATCAAAATTCGGCGCACTTTTGCCTCAATTTAATGGAGGTTGTAAAAGACTCAATTCCTTCATAAAAAGTTGCGACCAATTTTTAACACGATTTAATTCAGGTGATGCTATCATTAAAACATATTGTTTGGAAATAATTTAAAGTAAATCAATAAACAAAGCAGCAGAAGAGTTTTGCTCTTCTGATGTAGCTGACACGTGGATCGCTTCAAAAGAATTGTTAATAAACAGATTCGGCGTATAGTTAGTTTAGAAGTCCTAAAGAACGAATTCCAGTTCTTAAGAAAATCATTTCACGAAAATATGTTCGATTTTATAGAGCGAATTAAGGCCTACAAAATATGGATAAACTATAGGATATCCGCTGAAGTTACTTCTACCACAGAAAGTAAAATGCTTCAAAAACAATTAGTTGAAGGATTAGCTAAAAATGTCCTTACAAGTAACGTTCCCATAGAATTACAAATATCTATGCTAACAACCCCTACTTCAAATTTCGACTTATCAGTTCAGATGGTAGAAAACTATCTAATGCAGAAAGAACAATCAGATCTTGTTCGAAATCAATTTAAAAATCACAACAAACAACAGAGTCAATATTTTCCCTCACAACCAATTCAAATGACAGAAAGGAATGAACAATCTATTCCACATTATCCTACAAACAAACAGGTATTTGGTAATCAACCGAAGCTTACAAATGTATTCAAACCAGGGAATGCAACACCCTCTTTTCAAACAACTCCTATGTCAACACAAACCCATAGAATCTATCCTGAGAAAAGACCTTATGAAATGTTTACTCAAACAATTCAAGATCCGAATAAAATGAGGACAAAGCATAAATTTTTCAAATCAACACCTCCTAATTTTTTCTCGGAGGAATTAACTAATATACAAGAAAAAGAATGTCAAGAAAATCCCCTAGAAGAATATAATGAAGAGATTGATAATTATTTCGATTCCGAATTAAATGAAGATAATGATTCCCAATTAAATGATGAAAATTTTTCACAATCAGCCTTAGACAAACCGTGGACTTAAATAGTGTACACAAACAAATCAAGTCAACCCATTTGCCCTATATTATATTAGAAAACCCAAAGCGAAAATTTTTAATCGATAGTGGCTGTTCAGTCTGCATGATGGACCCACGATTAGCATATCAATATTTTCCAAATCAAATTTATTCAGAAAATACTTATTTATGTATTGAGTAACGAAAAAGTGGAAATGCCTTTAAATAATTTTGGTATAAATGCAACTTATCATTTTGTCTTATATATGTTCCATACCCTTTATAATGGACTAATTGGATTTGAATTTCTTGAAGAAAATGGGTTTGTAATAGATTTACAAATAAAGACTATTTATTGGCGAAAATTGTGAAATCCCAATATTTTACAAAAGGTTAAAACACGTAGAGATCATTATCCTATCGATTCAAAACATTTAACATCAAAATTCGAAATCAATTAATGAAAATATTCAATGCGATGGAAAAATCCAAATCAACCCTTACAATTTTGTAATAGAATTAAACATAATATCAGAACAAAAGATGAAATTCCAATTCATTCAAAAATTTACGATACCCAGAGAAACACCATGCAGAAATCGAAATGCAAATTGAAGACATGTTACAAAAGAGGATATTGGACCAAATATATCTTAATGGTCTTTCCCTGTCGTAATGGTTAAGAAAAAACTTGGTCAATGCGGAGTTAAAAAATGGAGAAAGACTATCGATTATAGATCATTAAAGTACAAAACAATAGATGGCAAATATCCACTACCTCAAATATATTCTATTCTAGGTAAACTTAAAGGTGCCAAATATTTCACTATAATTGATTTAGCGGATAACATCAAATACAATTGGATGATGAATCAATTGAAAAACTGCATTTACAGTTGAGAACGGACATTACGAATTTCTACGAATGCCGTTTGGTCTAAAAAACGCACTTTTCAACGATTAATGAATAACATTTTGAAAGATTATATCGGTAAAATATGCTATGTCTATATGGATGACATGATTATATTTTCAAAATCTGAAGAACAACATCTAGCAGATATACATACTTTGATATTAAAATTGCAGATGAAAATTTAAAATTCAGTTAGATAAATGTGAATTTTTAAGAATGAACACCTCAAGGAATTAAACCTAATCCTAGAAAGATCGGAATTATTAAGAACTTTCCTCTACCGAAAAATGCTGAAAATATTAAATCCTATTTAGGTTTGTTAGGGTATTATCCCAAATTCATACCGAATTTTGCTAAAATCACGAAACCAATGATCAAATATTTACGTAAAGATGCTAAAATGAAGTTAGATGACCAAGAATATAGAGAAGCTTTTCAAATCAGTAAAAATTTACTAATAAATCACCCCATATTGATTTATCCTGATTTTAATAAACCTTTTTGTTTAACAACAGACGCTTCAGGATATGCGTTAGGAGCTATTTTATGTCAGGGTACACCACCGAATGACCTACCTATTGCATATGCCAGCAGAAGTTTGAATGATGCAGAAACTCGATATTCAACAATTGAAAAAGAACTTCTTGCTATAGCAACGAAACATTTTCGCCCTTATCTTTTTGGCGCAAAGTTTACTATCTATTCTGACGACCATGAACCCCTTGTATGGCTGAATTCATTAAAAGAGCCAAGCTCTCGTTTGATGAGATGAAAATTAGAACTCGAAGAGTTTGACTATGAAGTCAAATATAAAAAAGGTTCAAATAACAACGCGGATGCATTATCTAGATTAAAAATAGATTCAGAATATATGAATGCCTTAGAAGACGAAATTTGTTCAGTAATACCACAAATTAGTGCTGAAGATTTAGAAATGAACCAACAAGAATTAGACGAGTTAATAAACAGTGTAAGTGACGAAAATGATAATCCACCATCGGATACTCATCTTTTTTCCTACTACCAAGGCATATTATACCTTGAAAACAGAACCTTTTGACAGTAAAACGCATTATACCGTAGCTATATCAAAAAGTGAAGATTTTATAAAATTTATTGAACAATATTTTCAACCAAAAACAATGTATTCTATACATTTTGGACACAAGAACCTAGAAGAACCTTTCATTCAACTTTTGCAAATGAATTTTAAAGCAAAAAGTATTAATCTTAGAATATGTAATATTTTTCTAGAAGACTCTTTTGAACTAATTGATCAACAGGAAAAAGTATAAATGTATCACATAAATAAATCAGGACAAAGAGGCATAAAAGAAAATATCAATGCCATAAAATGAAAATTTTATTGGCCAAATTTAGAAGAATCGGTCCAACAATTTATTAACAGTTGCGAAATTTGTCAAAGAAACAAATACGAGCGTACTCACATCTATATGTACGTTTACTATAGAAAAATCTACATGTTTGACGATAATAGATTCATTTTTCAGATGCGCGCAGTGTTACCCCTTACCTCGAAAATCTATAATGGAAATCATGAACAGATTAGTTCAATTCATGAGTAACCATGGTATACCAGAAAAAATAACTTGCGATAACGGAACAGAATTTAAAAACAAAGTTTTACAAGAATTTGCTGGGACGCATAAAATCAACCTTCATTATACAACGAATTATAACCCGAATTCCAATGCTCTCATTGAAAGAATTCATTCTTCTTCGATTGAACAATTAAGATGCTTATCGGAAGAAAAACTGCATTTAACGGCTAGATTGGAAAGTGCAGTTTTAACTTACAATAATTCTATTCACTCATCTCTAAAATATACTTCCATGCAAACAATTAAAGGAGACTTGCATTATTCGATACCTTTAGAGAAAACTGCTGATGAAAAAATAAATGATTACGTGAAAACCTATCGTGAAAACATGAACGAGATAAACGAAGTTGTGCAACGTTCCATAGATAAAGCCGCACAACGCAGCGAAAAACTCAATGTTGGTCGCCATGCAGACAAACGAATAAATGAAAACAAAGACATTTATTTGAAATCGCCTACACAAGCAAAAATGGACCATTTGTTCAAAAAGACACCAATTCATATTATCGATTAAAGTACAGAATCCTCAAACTAAGCATATTTATCACAAAACCAGAATAAAACAAAGAAAATCTGATTAATATCATTTAATTTACGGATGGAATTTTCGAAATTGATTTCTCTACTTTTCCTACCTTCCCTACTATCTATTGAAGTAACACTGAATTGAAACAAAATTTAGTTCCAATATATTTAGGAAAAACATATATTGCTACACAAGCTAAACATCTCATATTTCATTACGATATTTCAGGAGTTCCTAAACTTCTAATCTTACAAAATAAAACTATCACTCAACTCAAGAAAATAATAAGTTCACCTAGCCTGCACAGCAATATTATAAGGTAGCCTTACGAATAAGTGAAAATAATAATCGTACATATCAAAACATGATGTATAGAAATAAAACTAAACGAGGACTTATAAATCTTGGAGGCTCAATAGCTAAATTTCTTTTCGGAACCTCAGGCGATGATGAAGAAACACACAAAAATTATTTTAAAGCTATTCGAGCAAATGAAAAAGTCGTTCAAATAAATCGAAACAAAATTTTACATGTTATTGGTAACATTCAAAAACAATATATTGATAAGATAAATCAGAAGAATTTGAAAATATCAGAACTACCAGCGATTCACCTCTTATGTTACATCTAATAATTTTACAATCCCAAGAAATTGAAATGATCCTCAATAAACTAGAAAACGCAACAAGTTTTGCTAGACTATATCTGTTACACGAAGGTATAATACCACTCAAAAATTTGACTTATGTCTTATTCAATAACAATTGGAAACCTTTCAAATACATAACAGATTTTTACTCCCTCTTTCCAACCAATGTAATTATTGGAAAGGATCAATTACTGTTCTTAGTCACAGTACCTATACTCAACTTCGAGGACTTGTTCCATTAACATAACCTTCCATTCCGAAATACCTTCATTCCTTCCATACAACCTTATGTACTTATACAGGAAGAAATAATAAAATGGGAATTACGAGAAACCTACCCAATAGTAGACTTCTACATCGCAAAACAAGAAAACTTGACACCAAGCTCCAGATGCCTAGAATATTTGTTCAAGAAACTGGAAGAAAATTGTACTAGAGTTCCAACACCTATGGTAAATGACTTATACCAATTAGAGGATGGATCCATCGTTAGTCAAAATGACACATGGATATTCGAACACTGTCAAGACTCTGTAAAAAGACTCAAGGTACCAAAAATGAGTATATTAAAAAGCTCATGTATGATGACAAACTCACAAAAGAGTAAATGAGATAAAAACACAAGGTTTAACTTTGATCTACACTTTATTTGAAAAAATTCGACGACGTTTCGCTGACACAGCAGCTTTATCAAGAATGAAAAATAGAATGAAGAGTATGGTATTATAAACAAATCGTAGAACAAGTTGGATGAATAACAGGAAAATCCACACCGAGCCATTGTACAGTTAGTATGAAAGGTAATAAAAACTAATTGAACAAGTTAAGTAGGGGTGAGTAATTCAAATCTACCTGTTCATTCAAAAGCTTGTCCGAATGTTTGTATCTATTTATTTCTAATGCTTCTAGGAGATCTAATTTTGAAGTTCTACGATTTGTTTATAATACCATACTCTTCATTCTATTTTTCATTCTTGATAAAGCTGCTGTGTCAGCGAAACGTCGTCGAATTTTTTCAAATAAAGTGTAGATCAAAGTTAAACCTTGTGTTTTCATCTCATTTATATCATGGATCTACATCAAGTAACGGCCTCCACAATTCAAATCACAAAAGAGTATCTACCCAATCAACACTGTTGAACTCAGAAGAATTATTGAGTTATTACCCCTTAACATGACCACAACCCAAGGAATACCAGAAGATAAGCTTCAAGTAGAATAAATACCTACCCTGAAGGATCTCTACCAATGGGCACTACATCCAACAACAATAGCCTTGTCAACGGCAATAATTATGTTTATATTGATTATGACCCTAAAGCAGTATTGTTCTTTTGTTATAGAAGATACCTGATACCTTATAATAATTTTCGTAAACTCTCAACCTCGGTTCCACAAAATGGGGAGGAATTACGAGTTCCAGAACAATCACCATTCTGAAGAAATGCTGACAAGATGGAAATCGGACCCACGAAGATACGAACGTATAAATAGAAGCGTATCCTTCGTAAACATTAACATTAAGTAAAAGTTAGAATGAAGTTTGTTTTAAAAAGAATTCTAAGTGTTCGGAAAACAATATATATATATATATATATAT
This sequence comes from Cryptolaemus montrouzieri, assembly GCA_013387265.2. Taxonomy (NCBI): domain Eukaryota; kingdom Metazoa; phylum Arthropoda; class Insecta; order Coleoptera; family Coccinellidae; genus Cryptolaemus; species Cryptolaemus montrouzieri. The sequence continues at coordinate 56,044,808 of JABFTP020000103.1, forward strand.
ATATATATATATATATATATATATATATATATATATATATATATATATATATATACATGTTGTTGTTGAATTCTTCCGGTTTCTCGTCCGTTGATCCTGGTATTGGACATTCGTTTGATGTCGTTGGCTACGTTTCGGTTGGATCACACCAGCCATCTTCAAGCCGGAGATTCTTCTTCAACTGTAGCGTATATATGTGTGGTAGTTTCAAACTTCCTCGATCTAAAGTTTTATCGTGGCGCGCTCCCATTGGTCGGCTGTTCGTCCGCGGACTGTGTGTATTCGTCGCTGCTCCTACTGTTTTCTTATTTGTGTCGTCCTGTTTCTGTGTTTTGTGAAACAGGAGAAATTCTTCATGCTAAGGAACATTTTGGATCAGATCGGTCGTCAAGGTTTCAATAAATGTAGAAGTTTCAAGTCCGAAAAAATCCAAGAATCATCACTCGAAAGCTATCTCTAGAGATAGGTGTATCAAATTCGACTGTTTAGATAGTTTTGCATGAACAACTGTAGTAACCTTACCATACCCAGAGGATTCAAGCTCTCCAATCTGAAGGCTTTCCAGCAGAAAAGTCAGAATTTTACAGAAATATCTTATTTACAGACGAACCAGGGTTTGCGTGAGAGGGTATGATGAATGTCCACATTGATCACGTATGGGCTGAATAAATTTAGCGTAGCCATTAATAAAAGTTTTCTATCAATATTTGGGCCGGTTGGTATGAGGGCAGATTGTTGGAGCCAGTAATTTTTCCCAACAAATTGAATTCGATAGCATACATTCACTTCCTGCAGAACATTATGGTTGTTTTTTTTCTATGATGTGCCTTGTGCGAATAGAAAAACAATGTTGTTCATGAAAAATGGTGCCCCCTCACATTTTGGACTAAAAGTGAGGACTCATTTGAATCAAATATATCTAACTCGATGAATCACTAGAGGTTTTCCAATAGGTAGGCCTCTGGGGCATTTGAATATCTAGTCTAGCAAACTCACAATCTGTTGCTACCATACAGGAATTGCATGTACGCATTTTGGATGGATATGAAAGAATAAGGAAAATGCCAGGCATTTTTGATCTGGTGTTGACTTCAATGAAATTTGTGCCTTCTGAAGTGAATCATATTATAGTTGAAAACGTTTCGAAAAAATATCAAGAAATAAAATGAATTTAAACTTGTAGGATCTTTTCAACTTATAATTTGAAATTAAAAAGACCAAAGTTTGTCTCTGGTCCTTTCAACTTTTGGATCAGGTCAACGGTAGCATGACCCTGGAAAAAATACCACTCTATCCAATTTCTCGACACTATTAAACACATCTAATGAATTAACGAGTGAACAAATGCACTTCCTACAAATTGGAGCAAGATCATTTGAATGGAATTTTTTTTCATGTTTCGTGATGGGGAAACTCCAGTATAAACTGATGACTGCATACCTGATATACTCTGTATACTATAATATATTTATACTTTGAAAATTAAATGAAACTTTCATCTTCTGAAAATGAAAGTAAGACTACCATCATTTTTGAATGATTGTATTTACGTATCAAGTTAGGAAATAACTCCCGATTGATATCTTTAAATTTCATCTATTCGCCTTGGTCCGTGACCCTTCGGTCATGTATTTACATTCACTTTATATTTTTCGTTTCCTATAATTCAGTCGGGTGAGTGACACGTCAAGGCCCCTATGGACTAGCCGCCGCCACTGCAAGAAATCGAACATGAAAAAATATTTCTCCAAGTGTATCCTCATGTCATATAAGCTAATAAAGGATCTGAATAAAGTGCTAATTTAAAGTCAACAATATTTTCTGTAGTCAACGATAAACAAGGTTGAGTTTTATACCTTATGCTTAATGTTCTGAAACAGAAATGGTGCTTTCAGTGCACTGTTTTTATGCTGCACACGTAGAAGTATGTAGCAAGAAGAATATGTGTGATATGAAGACGAATTCAAGAACAGGTGTTGAATATCATATTTATTCACATCTACATACTGAATTCCACCGCATATATTGCACGAATTGACCTACTTTGAAACGTTGTCGCAAGACTATCGAAATTGGAAAATGAAGTTGTTCACCTTGTGACATATTGAATTTGGCCATTGCTACATTTCTGTAGGAAAAAAATTAATACTTGTGTAGCAGTTTTCATGATGAAATAATAACTTGAAGAAGATTTGTTACATGTTTTTATCAGACAAATACAAATAAAAATTGAACTAAAGTACAACAATTTATATATGATGTACACAATCGGATTAATAGTGAGTAACATTACCGTAGGCAAACTCAAAGTAACACTCAAATTACCCGAAAGAGATTAAGCAAGGAGGATTTATTGTCAAAATTTATCTGTTCATTCAATAATCTGTTGGAAATTTTATATGTGTTGGTTTCAAGGGACTCCTGATCAATACCAGGATAAATCAATATAAAATTTTGAAACCATTTTCGAAATTATGATATTTTCAAAATATATAATCTACTTCGGAACGCACACTAGAGCACTTTACATTTCCCCTCCATCTCAGTTCAATTTTAACCATTCACTTCTAATCCGATCTAACTATACTGTTACCTTATCCTCATGCCCGATCTTTTTTCTCTCTCCATAATTCAACTAATATTCTATATTCCTTTATCACTTCCAATTTCCGGTCAATATGTCAATTGATTCAATTTTCTCCGATATATCAAGGAGGCGGTCTGAGATTTGATTTTGCAGTTTTGTTAAAATTGAAAATTGCAAGAGGTTGTAAAGAGTTGTTGAATAGAGCAAATAGCCATTAGTTCACTAAGTTTGAAGTTTAAATCGTGGATTGCTAGTTTAATCTTCAATAGTTCGGGGAAGGAATTTATTCTCTAAATTCTTGTTGTTTTTTTCACTATCCGGTACCTCCTAAGTATCTGAACATTATCCTAATTGAATTTTTTTTTTTCGTGTTCTCTTGTTTCTTTTTCATATTGATTTCTTGTGAATGAAAAAAAAGGGATTAGGCAAAACGCGTGCATTGAGGGAGTGAGGATAATTTCGACTCATCTAATTGATAGTTCTAGGTTGGACCTCCAAGGCTAGACAAACGTACGACCTTTGGAATCTGGAGCGACACCTACAACCCGTTTCGTCCACCGGCAGTGCGAAGGGGATAAGCGAAATTTTGTTGGTTCCTGAGGACAAAGACGTCGCCTTTGTTTCACCGCATGGAATTCCCCAGGTTTCTTCTTATTGGTATAAGTCGAAAAGCACCTTATTATTGTCAATTAATACTTGAATTAACATTGTTCTCATTTCAACCTGGGGTTCTCTGTTAAGTTGATGCAACTACGATAATGTTCACTGAAATTGAATATTGAACTTTTTGTAAGTTCTACCAATTTCCACCTCTCTACAACTACCACAGCTAAGTTTGTTCCTACCAATTTCTTCTCTTTATCTATTTCACTTTTATTATCTGAGATGTGAGTAAGTTTACGAACGTGAGGCTACTATACCTGTATTGATCTTTACATTTTGGGTTAATTTATTCGATTGCTTCGTGATTTCGCTTCGTTCTGAGCATTTCTGGTAGTGGATTTTATTTTTGGATGAATTTGATTTGTAATCTTTTCCACATATCGAAATCAATAAAAACTATTCAACTAGAAGATTGTTGTATATTGAAGTCTCTGAGTTATCCATTTCAAATTCAGTTAATGGGGAATATAATTCCGATAGGAAATTTTATTATAAAATAAACAGCTGTTAATAATGGTTACATTGCAATTTCATTGGATTATAATTGAATGACTTAACCGAAAACGAAAACATAAAGCAATATAATTAGTATACACAGATTCTATAGATCAACATATACAGGGATATCCAACGGGACCGTCCGTTAAATAATTTTGAGTTCCAATTACAATATAAAGCTGAAATTTTATACACGGCCATAACTAGAGATATTCAATTGAAGTGAAATATTTTCGAAATACCATTTTCGGTTATACCGGAAGTGGGTCATCACTTTGTTATTTCAAATGGCAATCTACCATTTTTATTAAACATCTAGAACCGACATTTGAGCAAGGCATAAAATACCCAAGTTGTTGGCACTTATCTGTCAAAACATTTGACAGATTTAATCATTATTGTTATAAACTCGATTTTTGAGGAAAATTAAAAAAAATTGTAGCTCGTAGATCTTTTGCATTTCAGACACAATTTTTGCTTGGGTGGATGAAAAAAGGATCAAGGAATTTTTTAAGCAGTTCACACATGTCAAATGTTCATTGCGTTGTTTTGTATGATTTTTTCAATTTGGCCTTTTTCAAACAGCAATAACTCAATTTTTTTCAAATGGCACGTGCCAATTTTTATATCGCCATCAGATGAAGCGTCAAATTTCAGATGGAATAGTATCAGCATGTACTATACCCATCTCTTACAGTTCCGAAATAATTTGGCAACGTATTGAATTTTGATGATTTTGCAAGAACTAACAGAGAATGCTTTCAAATATTCGAATCAAGTAGCTGAACTGCCTACGCTCACCTGACAGGTGTCTAAAATTAATGTACTTGTCACTTCGTTCATTCGAATTCGATGTTTCAACAAGAATTGTTGGTAATTTGAAGTGAAAATTTTTGAAAAACACCAGATTGATAATAAAACGGCCGATTATTCAAACAAGGATATGTTTAATCTTTTTTTAATTCATGGAGAATGTCAAAAATTGGTGGATAGAACTTGCAGGCAATTCAATAACCAATTTCCAAATTTGCCGCCTATTAGTAAAACAAAATGTCGAATGATTAGAAGCAAATTTCTGCAATTTGGAGGAACAAAATACATAGAAACTAGAAGTCAGCATCAATGGATATTGGATTGAGTTATACTTCCATTCAAAGGATCTTCAAGAAACATAACATGCACCCTATTCTTTTATTAGAATACAAAAATTGGAACCATCTGACCTTCTCAAGCGTCTAAATTTCTGTGAAAATTTATTGATTCGGCTTCAAGAAGATGGCACAATTCTGCAAAAAATTATATGGTCTGATGAAGCCAAGTTCAATGGAAGTGGAATAACTAACAAGAGAAATCGACATTTTTGGGCCACAGAAAATCCACATTTCATTGAGGTTATCGATTTCCAAAATAAATTCAGCGTGAACGTTTTTGCAATTTTAATGAACGATTTGTTGGCTTATCACATTTTTGAGGAAAATCTTAATGGACAAAGGATACCTGGAAATTTTGGGACGAACATTAGCAAATTTTTTTGATGGATTACACCTTAACATTCTGAGGGATTGCTGTTACCAAATGAATGGTGCACCAGCACATAAAACACGAGCAAAATCAAGAGTGAAGTCTATCTTATTCCTGTAAGAAGTAAAGAAGAGTTACTAGAGCGCATTCATAATGCCTTTCGTAATATTGATCCTGAGGAAACTAGGAGGGCAACTCATGTTCGTATGCGAGCTGTCAAGTGTATCGAGCAAAATGGGGCCCATATTGAATATTTATTCAGATCGTAAATTAGTTTTCTCCTATGATGTTTGCTACCATTTATTCGTATCAATGTAATTATCTTCGATAATTGGTTTTCGCTTAGCTCCTACAATTTTTATTCATCCGAATTGTAGAAACTTGCTTCTAATATTTCGAAATTTTATTTTACTCATAGACGGTAAATTTGGAAATTGGTTATTGAATTGCCTGCAATTTCTAAACACTACTTTTCGACATTCTAAAATGAATTAAAAAAAGATTAAATATATTTTCGGTTGAGTAACCAGGGGTTTTATTCCAAATGTGTTGTATTTTTTGGATATTTTCAATCTGAAATAACGACAATTCTTGTTGAAATATCAAATTCGAATGAACGAAGTGACAAGTACATTAATTTAAGACACCTGTCAGGTGAGCGTAGCCAGTTCAGATAATTGATTCAAATATTTCAAAGCATTCTCTGTTAGTTCTTGCAAAATAATCAAAATTCAATATATTCCCAAATTATTTCAGAACTATAAGAGATGGGTATCGTACATGCTGATACAATTCCATCTGAAATTTGACGCTTCATCTGATGGCGATATGAAAATTGGCACGAGCAATTTGAAAAAATTGAGTTACTGCTGTTTAAAAAAAGGCAAATTGAAAAAATCATACAAAACAGCGGAATAAACATTCGACATGTGTAGATTGCTTAAAAAATTTCTTGATCCTTCTTTTATCCACCAAGCAAAAATTGTGTCTGTAGTGCAAAAGATCTACGACCTACAATTTTTCTAAATGTTCCTCAAAACTCGAGTTTGTAACAAAAATAATTAAATCTGTTAAATGTTCTGACAGATATATATATATATAACCGGAAATGGTACTTCGAAAATATTTCACTCCAATTGGAAATCGCTAGTTTTGGCCTCGTATAAAATTTCAGCTTGATATTGTGATTGGAACTCAAAAAGTTTTAACGGACTGGAAAAATTCCAATTGCTCATCGCATTCCGAACCAATATATATATATATATATATATATATATATATATATATATATATATATATATATATATATATATATATATATATATATATATTCTTCAGAAAAGAGAGGATTTACAAAATTTGAATAATTGTATTTACAATAAATGCTTATAGCTATAATTTTGATGTGTGTCAGAAAAACACAAGTGTGAGCTCAGGAAATGTAACAGGGGAACCATACTATCTTGTATATGATTCAATAAACGAGTGAAGAAACCTGAGTAAAAAAACTCCTTTCCCTGTCGCTATTGCACTAGCAACAGCTTGTCTGCTTATGTTGTGTTAGTGTCGTGTGTACATAAAGTGTACCAAAGATTTTTCTGCTTAGCCGCTTCATTCAAATACATAACCTTCTATATTTCCTCTAGTTCCATCTCTGTTTGACCAAGAGAGCCCCGATGGCCAGGTTCAGTCCACCAAGTGATGCCGATTATGATCATTATGGACCCAATAATCTGGGTTGATATCGCCCATATATTATGATAATAATAATAATCTATTTAGATAAATTAAAAATGATAAAAGACGAATAGATAAAGGAAATAAATCTGGTAAATGCAAACTTAATTGCCGTGGTTATAGTACGATATAAAACTAATAAAAATTTCAGTATTAGAACCAATAAACATTTTCTCAAATTCATCAGTAAAATAACAAATTCTAATTCGAATTATTTAATTGCGGAAAACCTCAATTTTCACCGAAATTTTATATCAAATTTTAGGAATCTCTTGAAATCAATATAAACTTTTCAGCAAATTATTATGCATTAATAAGCAGGTAGATTCGGTCAATAATTCTCTCCAACGAAATTTATTTTCCGCCAAGTAATGTAGATAATGTGGTTCTGAATTTGTCTGAAGAAGTTTTACTCACTTATAGTGCAATTGTGATGATTAAATATTGATTGCTTTACTTCATTTTAGTGCTTACTTTGTACTTGTCCGAAGAAGGCGTTACCGATGTAGTTAATTAGTGTGAAACAAATTTTCTTTCATTTATCATTCGAAACATTTCGAATTCTTTCATCGAATTTCTTGATTAGTTCAATCTTATTATATATCCTATTGCTAAATGGTACGAATTGAACAATAATTCAAGCAGATCTGTACATACAGAAACCACATTCAATAATTTAAATAAGCTATTTTAATTTATTCATTCGTTTATCTATATTCATATAAAAAAGAGTTGAAAACATTTGGGATACTATATTTTCCTTTATTATATGAAATGTCTAATTTATGTGTTTGTAAGAAAATATCAAAGGAAGCCACAGCATTAGACATTAGATTAAAAAAATTGACATTTACTTTTTGGGAAGTCTATTTGACTGAATTTTAAAGATGTTTCCCGCAATCCTTTCGAAAAATTGCATCATAATCTATCATGATTCAGTCCTCTATATTGGTTAACATAACTCGGTGGTTTGTAGAAAAAATTTCACCTTTTATGAATCGGTATATTTAAAAAACCGCCTCTTGATGAGAATACCATTAAGTGTTTCTGCTATCGAAGGTAGAATGTAATCTTCTTTCAACTAGCTTTCTGTCACTCTTACTTCGTATTTTTACTCTCTCGTCTTTAGTTCTTCAATTTGAACATGGAGTTTCATTCTGTTTTTATTGGGAAATGAATGGTTGGGTTGAAAATGATAAAGGATGAAAACAAAGGCAGAAAAAGTAAAGTATGTACGGTAGATTACTCGTTCCTGTAATGATGGTGGCGGCTGAATAATGTGTCAGTTTTGAATAGTTTCGGAAAATGGTTTAGCAAAGAGTGAAATGATCCCGATTGAGTGTTTTACTAGACAGATGTTCTTCGTTCATGATATGAAGTTTTTTTAACCAGTTTTGGAGAAATCACGAAAGAAAAACATTGGTTTCATTGGTTCGACCTAAGAATCCAAGACATAATGCCAAAAGTTTCAGAAAATCTCTATAAAAACGAATCAAGAAAACATCATACTGAAATATACAAAGCAAAATCCGGAAAGCCGATGCGGAATAAGGAATCAACCCTTTGCGATTCAATGCTATGCAAACACAAAGCGTGAAGTAAATCTGTTGGTACACTAAGATTTTTGTCGTGATTGACGTTACCATTGATATTATTTCCACCCATCTTAGTTTCAGTAACCATTGAAATATCTTTTTCTCATTTCATGAAACATTTTATATATTACTTTTTTAAGGAGAATAATTTTGATCACATATTTCATTGAATGGATTTTGTTTTTGGAAATCTTAATATAGAATATATTATTCGAGGTTTATAGTTTCTATGGACTCCATTCGAGATGAACTTTTTAGCTGCATTCCAACGACGTCAACGAATCTGGTATTTTTCCTCTATAATGGAGGAATCTATCTAACCTATAATGAACACAGTGAGTATCTTCATCAGACCCAAAATTACACTTTTGATGAAATCTTTTTGTGAAATTTTGAGGTGTCGCTTCACCAAATATGATTAGCCGATTATTAAGTAAAATTCCTTAAAACACAGTACTTGTTTTTTATTATTGATAATGGAATTTTACCAAGTAAAAGCTTCCCAAATTCAAATGATTGGCCGGGTTATATGATTTTAATCGTAATATTCCATTCGAAGAATATTTTTTCGGCTGCATCGTTGTCAACTGAATTTATTATGAATAATTCTGGTATAGTAGAAGGATCGATATCCACTCTCTTGAACCCAGTAGGGATTTTCTGCATATCAGAAATGTCACTTGTGACGATTTGCAATACCCATGTAAAATTTCGAGTCGTTGCTTCAGCAAGTATGATTTGCCAAATTATATGATTTTCATTGTAATCTCCCACAGTAATAAAATTAAGTCAGCCAACTCATTTTTCTCCCAGTATCCGTAATACTTTTTCGTCATTCCAGGAAACATTTTATATTATGTATTCGGTACTACGAGATTCCTACACCACCTGAAGGATATCACAAAATCTTTTTATTTTTCCCATGTTCATATAACTTCAATATTATATTACCCATTAAAAATATTGAAAACCAAACTTTAAACCGGGAAGAAATGACTAAACTTGTTTTTTTCGTGGTACCAAAAGTACCACAGTTAATGTTCACAACACTTCTCGACTAAATTGTCTGAAGCATTTCATCAGTTTTCGATCTGGAAGAAATTATCGGCTAAAACCTGATGCTAACTCTCGGGAGGAATCCTAAAGAGATTAAAATTTTAGTGTACACTTTAACTTCATCAAGGTGGCAAGCATTTCTGCCACAATGGAGGTATCAATCTCCCTTTTCTGAAATGAAATAAATATTTTCTTCATACCCAAAATGACAGTTGTGCTGATTTACGAGCCCCTTATTCGGAAGTCTTTGGTGGTTGTTCCAACAAATTCGATTGCCTAAATTATTCAATTTTCGTCAAAATTCCACTAATCATTGAAAATATTTCAACCCACCTTCTTTCTGTTTCTATTGTAATCTATATTGTCATTCTATGAAAAGTTTTATATTATTGCTTTTTGTGAACATTTTTTTGATCGAGGGTTTTTTTGGAAAGATTATGTTGTTTTCCTCATATAGAAAATTCCACACCTGGTGCATCGTTTCTGCGGAATTTTTCAGAAATGTACATTTAAAATATATCATATATATCAATTTTTTCGGCATAATGGAAGAATCCGTACCATCTATCTCGAATCTTCTTGAGACATAAAATGAGTGTTGTGATGATTTGCAACTCTCTTTTGTTGTGAAATATTGAAATATCCACCAAATATGATTAGCCATATTAGAAGTACCGTTTGGCATTATATTTTCAAAAGCAATGGATTTCGTTTTTGGCTGTCAGTAGGTTGAATTTAGGCGAAACGCAAATTTCATAAGGTGTATTAATCGGCGAATACATTTTCCTACTCATTTCACAAAATAGAATGAGGAATTCTATTTCTTTACTTGTTATGTTATTGTATTTATATATTTATATATATATATATATATATATATATATATATATATATATATATATATATATATATATATATATATATATATATATATATATATATATAAAAGGCCAAACTTCAGAAGATGATAGTAAAAGTCATTTGCAACAAAAACTGTTCCATAACATTTTTTCGAAAAGTTGATAATTATCAAATTATTTGAAACTTCTCGATTTTACAAAATTTTCTACTTTCTCTTTAAAAACAAGAATATCTCTTTTACTCTTACAGCTACATCAAATCTGACCATACCATCGGAAAGAGCATTGAATTTGCTATAAAAAAGGTGAGTATTATGGTGAAAAATTTTGTACACTGGGTGTTGTGAAAGGCTGAAAGAAAAAATTGTGAAATGAACAAAATTAGTGGTATTTTCTTGTTGGCTGTACCACTGAAAACTTATCGATAAGTAGCTGGTTTTTTTATGAAAAACTACTACATTTTACTTGCTTCCAAATCGTATATCAGATTTTGAACTATCTATCTTTTTTCAGCAATATTATGGGTAAGAGTAATAGGAACATGAAATTCGAAAACGCAAATATCTTGTATTACTTACTGAAACATGAACAGGAACTAAAAAATTTATTGAATCATATTTTCACGAAAGAGATTTAAAATTTATAATAGGTGTTCAAAATGTCTTCCTCTTTCTTGAATGCACTCAACACATCTTTTTCTTAAACTATCAACTACTCTTGGAAGTTTAATGTGTTTTTGAGTTATTTCGTTGCAACAGATTCGAATCCTTTCAATTGATCCTTTTCGAGTATTAAATTGAATTCTATAAACATTAGCCTTTAATGAGCCCCACACATAAAAATCTAGCGGCGAAAGTTCAGGGCTACTGCGTAGCCATCTCACTGGCCCGAATGGACCTATCCATTTCTCTCCAAACCACACAGTCTTCCAGTTCTGGACCATTCTAGAATTATGAGCCAGGCAGCCGTCCATTTGAAACCAAAGGTGATGCCGAGTAGCATAGGCATTTCTTCCAGAACGTTCATTATTTCGTTATCTAATAGATTTAAAAATTCGTTTGAATTGAGACGATCGGGAAGTATAACTGGCTCGACAATCTTACCCCTCCTTAACCCCAACTACACATTTACTCTAATCTCGTGCTGAGAGTGTGACACAATAGTGCCATGTGGATATTTTGTATTCCATATATGGGAACTTCTCAAATTTATCATACCAACTTTGGTAAAAGTTTCCTCATCCGTCCATGAAATTTTATCTGATCCCCAATCCTATAATTTATTCATGTACCTCCTAAAAAATTGGAACCTCACCTCACTAACCACTGGCAAGAGGTCTTGAATCTTACTCTAATGGTAAGGATGTAAATTATTTTGCTTGAGAACTTCATGAACCGTGGAATGATGAAGTCACAATGTAATAACAATTCTCCGAGTACTTGTTGTAAGGTCCTCGCGAACAGCCTGCAATATTGCAGGTGCTTGTCTCCATTGCTGAGCATTTTCACCACTTTCTCTAATTCTTGAACCACTGAATGAACCAGTTTCACCAGAGCGCCTAAACACTTCAACAAATGTCTTTCTGCAAGGTTGCTGTCTGTTTGGAAAGCGCAATGCATACTTCCGAACCGCTGCACGGGAATTTCCATTCGCGAAGCCATAAACAAGTAACATATCTCTATATTCAGTATTTGAGAAACTAGGCATGTTTTTATTTTTTTCGAAAAAGAAAATGGAACCTTAAAAGGGGAAAATATTAACTTCAATTCATTAGTTCATTGAATGACAGTTCCTGTCAAATTCTAAATATTTTTATTTGTTTCAAAATCAAGTAATACGAGCCTTCTGTGATTTATTCTTTCACGATTCTTTGTTCTGATTTTCTTCTTCTAATCCGAGAAAAATTAATTATTCCTAGTTTCTTAAACATTCAATATCCAGATATGTTATTTATTTATCGCTTATTAATATTGAAGAGTGATTGGCGGAATTGTTTAGACGCTCCGGTGAAACTAGCTCATTTGTGATCGAAGGATAAGAGAGTTTAATGTTCTTACTCTTACTCTTGCCTATGATATTGCTGGTAAAAAAATGGAAGGCTGAAAAGTTGATATACCGTTTGAAAGCCAGATAAATGTAGTAGTTTTTGCCAAAGAAAAAACGGCTACTCATTTATCACTTTTCAGTGGTACAGCTAACAGGAAAATACCACTAATTTTGTTCATTTCACAATATTTTCATTTAGCCTTTTAAAACACCCGGTATAACATTTTTTACCATAAATACTAACTATATATATATATATATATATATATATATATATATATATATATATATATATATATATATATATATATATATATATATATATATATATATATATATATATATATATATATATATATATATATATATATATATATATATATATATATATATATATATCAATTTATTGTCACTTGAAAATCGTAGAACTATATCTGATATTTTGGTTTTGTTTGAAATATTGAACTGCGTATTTCAGGCACCTGAGATCTTGCACATGGTTACTTTTAATGTTCCTATGAAATCATTGAGGCACCACGACCTCTTCTCTATAACTTTTAGAAAAACTAATAGTGCACAGAACTCCCCTAACGATAGGATGCTACGTGTCTGCAACACGCATAGGAGTTTCAATTTGTTTGGGATCACATTGGCCTCTTTGAAGAGAACATTACGCTTGCTCTTTACTGACTGATATAAAATTCATTCAATCGTTCGTTTTTGTAATTCATTTTGTATTTCTTCTTCCATTCTTTCTGTGACTACAACTCACTATTAATGTCTTATATAATACTTTTTTTAGAAGACTAGATTCTATGTAACTAATATTCATCTAGTGAATGTCATTTTGGCTTTGGCTGTGGACATTCCTTATATTGTACTTATAATAATATGAATATATATATATATATATATATATATATATATATATATATATATATATATATATATATATATATATATATATATATATATATATATATATATATATATATATATATATATATATATATCGCGTGGAGTCTATGTATGTAAATCTGAGACAAGACGAATTATTAAAATATCCGTAGATTCAATGAATAATTCCTCCTGACAAGAGCTAGTTTCCAAATCTGCCCGCCATGCACGCAGCCCCCAAGCGCCACAATAGTGCAACCAAGCAAGATGCCGAGAATCGAAGCGGCAGACTGCTGTATCGCCCTTATTAGGAGCTCATCAGTGTCGCATATCGCTTCTCAGCATCCTACCGAGCTACATCGGGGTACCCTATTTATTCCAGAAAGGACGCACCCCGTACTCTATGGACCGACACGGCGAACCCGCTACCAGACTTCGAGAAAGATACGAACAGTAACAGACATATATGGAAACGTTAAAAGTGCCAAATATTTGGGAGACATCTTTCGCCGTTGCGTGAATCACATCAACGGTTTAAAAAGAGCGAAATAATCCCGCTGGAATAGTGCTCTGCATCAGAGATAAACCTCTCGTCGGTAAATATTTGGTCAAATATCTTCCGTGATAAACTTCGCGGAAGTAGATGGGCATGGCGGGCAGATTTGAAAACTAGCTCTTGTCAGGAGGGACTATTCATTGATCTACGGATTTTTGAATAATTCGTCTTGTCTCAGATTTATATATATATATATATATATATATATATATATATATATATATATATATATATATATATATATATATATATATATATATATATATATATATATATATATATATATATAAATTTATTGATAACGGGTTAGTAGTCTTGGAACAAAGGAATACTCTTTTTTCATGGCAAGCTTTCGGAAATATATATTGTTTCCATCTTCAGGCCTCTACAACGAACAAACATCAATGAAACTAAATCATATAAATAAAAATAATCACTTGGAAACCATAAGAATGGCAACTTACAGAAAGTGAGGTTAATTATCCAAAAGTTAGTATGTGATGAAAAACCGAAGTCATGAACTCAAAGAACACAAGACACATCGACAAAGTGCACAATAAAACTCATATAAAACATCATCAGGTACAAAATTGAGAAAATTGCCAGTTTAAAAACAACAACAAATCACGTAAAATTAATTTCATTCTAAGGCATGATGATATATCAATAAATTGAAATCTTAGAAGTCGTTATCATTTCCAGCAGTTATATATATATATATATATATATATATATATATATATATATATATATATATATATATATATATATATATTTATGTCTTTAATATTATATAAAGAGAAGTATCTTTATGTACATTTAATATCATACAGAAAGTTCAAACAAACCAGAAATTTGTATTTCAACAAAATTTGTCAAAATATGTTAACGCCATTCATGTCACTCCTCTAGACCTATGTTTGTAGCGGAAAAAACTGACACACGTCAATTTTGATTATAGGGGAACCAATTTTTGAGTTGGCTCGGAGCATGTGAAATCAGCTTTCAGCAGCTCCTAAGTTTAAATTCATTACTGTGAAAGTATATCGAGATCAAGTGACATATCTTTGGAATGGTCTTTCAATTCTCTATTCAAAAATTTCATCCTTATGAACGTTTATCATCATACAGACAGTACAAACACAACGAAAGTTTGTTTACCAACGAAAATTTGAGAAAGCTTAAAATAAAATTAAGTTCTCAAAATGTATTCGTTGGACCTTTATTTATCGAAGGTAATCTCAAGGATCCACTTATTTGCAGTTGTTGGAAGAATTAATTAATTCAATGCTAGCAGAAAATTAGGAAAATGGTGAAATGAATGAGCAAGATTATGCTCCTGCACATTTCGATGTTCGTGTGGGACAATATTTGGATGTAAATTTCCCAGGTCGGTGGATTGGCAGAAGAGGCACATAAGAGCAGCGGAAGAAAATCGTCACAGAATACAGACTTTCGATACCTAAAGTTCTTAAAAATGCTCGAAGAGAATTTGAGAATCATTTGTATCATTGCATGCAGATAGGGAGAGGTTATTCTGACCATTTAATTTGATTTTGTGGCTTTGTTCGTCGTTAAATTTTCGTTGAAATACAAATTTCTTTATGGCTGAACTGTCTGTATATGTTAAAAAACATAGGAATAGAATAGATAATTGAAAGTTCTTCGCGAAGATATGCCTCTTGATCCACTTTTCGTATAATCAATTTCGGTTTAAGTGTTGCTGATTATAGAGGGTTGATTTTACATGCTCCGTACAAACTCAGAAGTTGGCCTTCTGTCCAATCAAAAGTTGACGTGTCCCTGAGCGCTCAGTGATATTCTAGGGCATCTTTTTTCATTGAACGAAATAATCAGTTGATGTAAAGACAACAGTACACAATTTGACATGAAATTCGTAGCAAAGATTTTTCAGCAACTGTGTTCATTAAACAGAGAAGAAACAGGCGATGCCCACTGCGTTAGTTCCCTCTTCATGTAAGCAAATATCAACTACAGTCCACTGAGCGTCCGTTTTCCTTTGTGATGTATATGTCCTATACACTAAAACCTGAAAGAATGTTCGTAGATAAATGAGAGAATTCGTTGGGGAAAGTAAGAGAAATTTGAAGGCGATTTTTCAGAAGGAAATATTTTTTTTTAGTAGGGGACAATTTTTTCGGAGAGATCGAGGCTTTCTCCGTACGACGACGCCTGATTCACGTTCGAGCAACGTTCGAGGGTGGCGCTAAGGCCCCTCGACAAAATAAAGAGAAAGCGCACCGGGGCCGTACCAGGTAAAATTGGGAGAAAATTTAGCCCAAAAATTTGGTTTTTCCGAATGAAATCTAACCTAACCTAACCAGTTCTAGAGAAACCAGCCTTCAAAGTTAGTCCTTTTTGAGCGGCAATATAGAGTGCCTTGACGGGACGTATTTTTGGATCGAATAGTCCTCTTTCCAAATTTCAATTTTCAATCGTTCAAAGTCATCTCCTCCAGAAATTTAATTCGGTTTGAGAGACCCCCCGACATTGAGATTCGCCGATGTTTCATGTCAGAAATTGACGAAATCAACGTTAGTCGAGCTGTCATGGGATTTTCCTTTCATTCGTTCTACTTATATGTAGTTACCAGGAGGTATGATTCGCGCATCAAAAGATTCGCACATATCTTGACAATAGATCTGTCGAAACGAATCGTCAGCTTACGTCTTAATTTTCGAACTCGCGACCGTTTTTGATACCTAGATTTTTAAGAATAGAATAGAATAGTGTATATTTGACATTAAAAAAATACATGATACAACACACAAAATAGTTAAAACACGAATCGACTCCTACGTACCTTCGGTAAGGACAAACAAATTGGTACGTACGCAGAGTTATGAGGTAAGTATACATACAAATTCACAAAAAAAATTTTTCTTTTGTCTTCATGTCATTAAGAAGAGCTATTTAGGAGAATTTCCTTTGATTTTCTACTGACATTATTCTTTTTTTGTTTTTTCAGATTGAGAGGAAGTTTTTTGTTCCACTCTATACCCAAGTAGGCATAAGAATTTTGGGTGACCTTTTTTTTGTGAAATGGAATATCAAAGTCATTCCTTCCTCTTGTATCGAAATTATGCACGGCACTTATCTTGAGATGTATACCCTTGTTTGCATGCATACGCCCCAAAACCTAGAGTATAAAGGTACATGGAGAAGTAAGTATAAGTTCACTTCTAAAAATTGGTCTAAAAGAATTTCTGGCTTTTCGTCTGAAGATTACTCTTAGGGCTTTTTTCTGTGATGTAAAACTCCTTTGGTTTTCAGAGAGCAATCCCCATACCTAAATACCATAAGGCATAGTTGCATGAGAATATGCAAAGTAGGCAGTTTTTGCAGATTCCTGCGTACTGATTGTCATAATCCTTCTCAAGGCAAAGAAACAGCTAGACAATTTCTCACGTGTCTTTTCAACGTGTGTTATTCAAATATTATAGAGTCGATCCAAATGCCCAGAAAATTAATTGACGACATTTCATCTGTCGGCCCAAAAATGAGTTCTTCTGTTTTACTTTCATTTAGTTTAAGTTTATTATCTGAAAACCACGTTTTAGTTTCTCCTAATGTTTACATCTTTTTTGTTTTCAGCTCTTCTTCGATAGGAGCTTTGATATTGACAATATAGATATGTATTAGCACCCGGTATTTATAAGGATAAGAAATAGGAGAAGATCCAAAGTTGAGCCCCCACATTTCATCGGAAGAAACTCTGATCTCTGATCCCCAATCTGTGCAGCTTGTACATTATTGCTCGAATATGATTATATGAAGTTGTGGACCTTCATTGACCTGTATTGTCATTGTTGTACATCTATTTTTCCTAAAATCATGTTGTGCGTTATAGAATAAGTTCATTCGTTTTTTTATGGCCAGTTCGAAAATCTTCGACAACACAGGTAACATCTTTAATTGTAGCATTTTGTTTTATCGCTCTTTTTATGTATTGGGATGATCTTCGCTATCTTTAACTCGTCTGTAAAATAGCGAGGTCATTCCTGAATTTTTGTATGATTATGTTCGACATGCCGTTTATATCTCGAAATGTCGTTTGCTTCAATGAAACAATTAACTCTTCAATTTCACGAGCGGATCAATAAAAGAGAAAGGAAAATTTAGTGTTGATAATTTTTTGTCAAATCATCTGAGATAGAGTTTTATTTGTTATTTCCATTTCTTGCTCGATTTCCATACCAATTTTCCCAAAGAACACAAAGAAATAATTGAATTCAGATACTGCAGAAATCGGATAGGTGACCTCACATTTCGATGGTTTTGTCTCCTCCCGAATAACATCCCAGAGCCTCAGATTTAGTTGAAGCATATATGATGTATTCTGCATTTTTCTTTCTGCTAATTTCGTCTTATAGGAAAATGTATTCACCCCTGCAAATTTTGTACCCTTCAGAGGATCGCTCAGATATTTGTACTCTATCAATAGTTTGCAACAGCTCGAGTTTGGACCTTATTTTCAGGAAAACTTCAAGCTTTGATTTTAATCGTTTCCTCAATTTCAGGAAAATATATATACTAAACGCGTAAGGCACTTTTCCGTCAAAATGGAGGGAATGGAATGTGGTTGAACCGGGACGGGGATTTTTCGAATAGCTCTCGAGCGGGAGGCGGAGGCCGGGCCGAGTAATTTTTTTACGAAACAAGGTAGTCGGTCGAACGTGCGTGCGAAATCGGGAGGCCGCGGGACCCCGAACGGCGGAGATACGAATTTTCAAAAATTTTCGCGATATCGCCAGATCTCGAAAACGGAAAGAGTCGAGTGCCGGATTCCTTTGGTATCGGTAAATTTCGTCTTTCGGAAGACGATTCGTGCGGCGATAATCTCGAAATTCTTCGAAAATCCTTTCGAAAACGCCGAAAAGAAAAAGGTCCACGATTTTTTCGAAACGGTGGGGAGGAAATTACCCAAACGAGCAGGCTATACAAATTTTTTCCTTCGCCCAATCGGTCCCGCAATTTTTACCGAACGAAGCGTTCGTCTTTCCCATCATGCTTCCTAATATTTTTGTCGCGTATTTTCCACGGGAAAATGGGATAATCTTCGATCGAACGAAGGTCTATCGGCCGACTTTCGCAAAATTTCGCTCTACTTTCCTCATTCCGAATATCTCTGACGGCCAGAAATTAAATAAATTAACGATCGTCGAGCTGTCAAAATACGGGTTTTTCTTTCATCTATCCTACTTAAACGGGGTCACCGGAAGAAAGGATTCCACCGTGGAACGATTCCTATATATCTCGACATCGGGTCCCCGAAGAGAAATCGTCAATACAAGACTTAATTTTCGAATTTGAGACTGTTTTTGAGACCTAGATTTTCGAGAAAAAGAGCGGAAACACGGGGGCGGAGACAGTCACCGCTCCTACCGTCCCTTAGATCGCTATTCAAGCTCGGTCGACAGTCAACCTAATTTACTGGCCAAAGTCGATGTCCGTCGCCGGCACAGCTGCTTATTTCTTGGGACTTTGTTTCATCGGAAGTCGGCCTTACCAACGTGTAAAATTTAATGCTCTCTCTCTTTCGAATGAAAATAGTGAGATGGAAACAGTTAGTTACTTCAGCGTCACCAACATAATTTTGGTACTAACAACATCTAGAAGATAATGTTCTCTCTCTTCTGAATGAAATATCCTGCGTCACAGACATCATCTCATTCGGTCTCATAGTCGATATGTCAGATTTGAGAATTCCGAATTTTATGTCAATCAAAAGTTTAACGAAACTTAAAAGAAACTTTTGAAGGTAAGTTTACGTAATTTGAGGTTTATTTTGTCCATTTTATATATATATTTTGTTTAAAGAAAGAAATGACAAACTTTCGAATTTTATAAATTTAAGATTCTGAGGTTATTCTAACCTAAATAATGCGATTCAAACCGAATCTTGAAGATATAAAAATTAGTATAATCTCAAATGTATTATTCGATATTATCGAATAATTGCCTATATATATATATATATATATATATATATATATATATATATATATATATATATATATATATATATATATATATATATATATATATATATATATATATATATATTCTCAGAATTATACTTCTCCTTTCAAGATGAAATTTTAATTTTTTCAGATTTTGGCAGCTCTTCAATAGTTCAATAATTGAGAAACCTATGGTACTACCAGAAAATTAAATTTGGGATTTCCAGAACAAGGAGCAAAATTCGGCAATTTCAGAGGTACTTTTTTTCTGGAAATACCTGTACATCATATATCAGTTTCAATGCCAACTCCTTATGAATATTTTCTCAATTTGAATTTGTGTCAAGCATTTTGATGTAGTACGTGAATTGTGTCACAAAAAATTTTTCTGTATATTTCAATATCAAATTGAAATAAATTTTTAACTTTTCATCAGTTTTTCTTGCTTCTGTAAAGAATGTAGTTGATTGTTTCTTTGAAAAAATTTCTTGAATTTATTATCCATATTCACCTTTCATATCATGTACACTGAATAATGAAGGTAATTCTAACAAAGTCTATGTATTCAGAACTCTCAAAATAAGATATCTATTATCACATCGTTCTTGAATTCTTGATATAATTAATGGATATATTCTGTATTAGTCATCGATATACAAGTTAAGAGTATTCATGACAAGTCACTCAAAAAATCGATATTAATAGATTTGAACTCGAATTGAGACAAACACTGTGTGTATAGACTAACTACATCCGAACAAAATGACGAACACATCAATATAAACACAAAACAGTCAGAATAGGAGTAAAATCCAGAAACAATCAGAACATGATATAAATATAGGGACAATCAGACCGAGGTATCAATACAAAACGGTAAGGATAATATAATAAAAAGACAGATCGAAACATAAAAACTTTCCGTCTATTCTATTTTAAAGTTTTCGTTTCGAATTATTTAAAGAGATAACAAAAAAATCTCAATATTTCTTATTAAAGACATTTTACACGATTGAGTTCACAAATAAGTTCGTGTAAAAGTTTTTGAAATTGTGCCAAGAGACACACAAATTTTAGACGGGTATAATTCCAAAGCCCTTTGAAGAAAGCCATCGCGTAGTATATAAAATTAAAAT
Source organism: Cryptolaemus montrouzieri (assembly GCA_013387265.2). Taxonomy (NCBI): domain Eukaryota; kingdom Metazoa; phylum Arthropoda; class Insecta; order Coleoptera; family Coccinellidae; genus Cryptolaemus; species Cryptolaemus montrouzieri. The sequence goes on from JABFTP020000103.1 coordinate 56,065,944, forward strand.
CCATAAAGGCACCCATCACACACACCCTACTCTGAGTGTATTTATGAATTTATGAGTTATTTTGTGATATTGAACATATTGAAATTGCATAAATTTATGCATTTGAACACATATACACACAAACACACACATATAACTATTGTTATATTATTGACTTAATAAGTACTGGAGACTGAAGAAATGTAACCTTAAAAAGTCCAAAGAAAATGTTATAGCATTCATTATGAGCCATATGTTATATTACATACAAGATATATATTGAAAGGTTATTTAGGTATATATATATATATATATATATATATATATATATATATATATATATATATATATATATATATATATATATATATATATATATATATATATATATATATATATATATATATATATATATATATATATATATATATATATATATATATATATATATATATATATATATATATATATATATATATATATATATATATATATATATATATATATATATATATATATATATATATATATATATATATATATATATATATATATATATATATATATATATATATATATATATATATATATATATATATATATATATATATATATATATTGTATTCCAACGAAAATTTGACCCCTATAATAATGCATAATGCACCTCGTTGGAAAGGTATTTCAATTTTCTCTTCGAATTTGGTATTTTCGAAATTCAGAATCAGCATACAGGGTGTCCCGGAGCAGGAACACTGAAAACCCAAATAACTTTTTGAAACTGGTTCATTTCGGTATAATACGAGAACATGTTTATGTTTGATTCGAGAATAAGACTCTTTTGCGTGAATATGGAATTTTGCAATCAATCTCTTCCATTCAGCATCCCCAACTCAAAAAATCATACAAGTGATTACAGGTTGAGTGGCAAAGTTCCAGAAAGATTTTCTATTTTCTGAATCACTGAGGCATTGGTTTCAGTTTGGCAATCGAGGTTTTCTGGCGTGAGGATCAGGATGAGGGATGATGGAGAAACTGATTGGATGCTCATCTAAACAGGAAAACGAGATTTATTGAACTTGTATTCAATTGAAAACAAAAACTAACTTGATTATTACAACAATTGTTCAAAATGACCTCCGCCCACCTCCATACAGTTATACAGACGATTTTCGAACTCTCTTCTCACATTAGCGAAAACTTCAGGAGTCAAAGTCGGCATTTTGTGATAATCCTCATCCGCAGCTCCTCCAGGTTTTCTGGTCTTGTGGCATAAACTTTACATTTTAGATGGCCCCACAAAAAAAATCTAGGGATTTAAATCTGGTGACCTGGCTGGCCACTCAACAGGTCGTCTTCTACCAATCCACCTTCCTGGGAAATTTTCGTCTAAATATTGGCGCACCCGAGCATCATAATGCGGAGGAGCACCGTCTTGTTGAAAACGCATTTCGTCCTCAGAAAGAGTTGGATCGTTCTGTAAAATTTCTGTCAATCTAGGATGTATGTGTTCCTCTAACAACTGTAGGTAGCCATTTCCATTCAGATTACCCTCAATAAAGAAAGGCCCAACTAGATGATTGCCAAAAATTCCTGCCCAAACGTTCAACTTCTGAGGCCTTTGCGTGTGGGCCTCTCTAAACCAATGAGGATTCTGTGTGTCCCAATATCGACAATTATGTCTATTCACTTCACCACTGAGCATAAAGGTGCTTTCATCAGAAAAACAGATGTTATTCAGAAAATTTGGATTAGCGTTTAGGTTTTCACTTAGATTTTCACAAAACTGTAAACGACGATCTTGATCATCTTCGTTTATTTCATGCACTAATTTTACCTTGTAGGGGTGAAATTTGTGATGTTCACGATTCTATGGACAGTTGTAGCTGATACACCAGTCAGACGAGATAGTTTTCTGATCGAAGTAGTATTCTCCATTTGTAGTTGACCCACTACTGCCACTTCCGTTGCCTCATTTCTGACAGGACATGCCACTTCATGTTTTTGTTTGCCACCGAACCCGTAGCTAGGAATTTGTCAACCAAATATTTAACGTACTGGTGACTGACTCCTTTCTCTTTCAGGATGGTTCCTATCGTATATCCTTGCCGTTTCTTTGGCACAACTGTTATTTCGAAAATACGTCGATACAATTTCGACCCTTTCCTCAGTGGAATAAACCATTTTCAGATTAATTTCAACTGACGAACAACAACAATAATGAGGAACTGATCTGAATAATAATAATATTTCATTGCAAAAATGAGAAATAACAGATGACTGCACGCCAGATGGAAATGAAAAAAATGTGAACATTTTCAATGCAGAAATCAGGTTTATTTCTTCGTAATTGATGCTCAACACATCGTACCCCAATACTTTTAACAGTTTCGAATTAATTTTAGTTGATAATTTCAAATGACGATATTGAATTTTTCGAAAGCGACATCCTGTATGGAGAGCCGAACTGAATGAAATGCTTTAATCATTCTGGAATTGAAAAAACCTTTCTGAAGATATGCCACTTGAATTATTTGTATGATTTTCAAGTTGGGGATGCTGAATGGAAGGGGTTGATTGCAAAATTCTATAACCACACAAGAAAGTCCTATTCTCGGATCAAACATGTTCTCGTATACCGAAATGAACCAGTTTCAAAAAGTTATTTGGATTTTCAATGTTCCTGCTTCGGGACACCCTGTATGATGATTCTGAATTTCGAAAATACCGAATTCGAAGAGAAAATTGCAGTACCTTTCCAACGAGGTGCCACTTGACCTATTATCGATCGAATGATTGTTGAGTTGGGGATGCTGGAAATAGGGGTTGATTGCACCAACTCCAAATTCACAAGTGTAGGTCGTTTTTCTAGACCGAGCATAAACCTGCGCTTGCATTATGCCAAAATAAATCTATTTCATTTAGTATTTGGGATTTCAGGAATTCAACTTCACCCTTGGTTGGGACACCCTGTATGTTAATTTAAAATTCTAAAATGACAAATCATGGTGGAGAATTGACAGACCTTTTCAGTAAGGTGCCACTCGACCCTTATTCCCTATGATGAATTTCAAAGTTAGGGTTGCTGGGGTAGGGGTTGATCTGAGAAGTTTCGAATTATTTCGAAAAATGCTCCCCTCGAAACAAAAATTGACGTGTCTTGGTGTTTTCGCTAATGTTACTCATTTCGGAGTTATAGGGTCAAATTTTCGTTGGAACACACTATATATATATATATATATATATATATATATATATATATATATATATATATATATATATATATATATATATATATATATATATATATATATATATATATATATATATATATATATATATATATATATATATATATATATATATATATATATATATATATATATATATATATATATATATATATATATATATATATATATATATATATATATATATATATATATATATATATATATAGGGGTTTTACCCGACGAGTTGCCCATATATCTGTTCATGCAATCAAACTGATTTCATGAAAAATATAAATCCACCACCCGGTAATTAATACCATTGCCAGGCAATGATTATAATTAAAACATATCCTGGAGTAATTATATATTAGGATAACGTTAAATGTTATGAGAATATATCAATCTACCAGAATATATACATACTATAGCATCATCAGACAGTGATATCAATGTACCAACGAGTAGTGTCAGAGGCTTTCTCCCGGAAAAATCCAGTGTACGGACCTTAGTCAAGTAACACTGAATGTTACTCATTAATAGTTTCCTTTGTGTGAAGTGGTGAACGATCGAATAGAATACTGCTCTGAATATAAATATGACAAAATTGTCAGTTAATTATATTACATTTATATAAACAAATAAATAAAATACGAAATGAGATTCTGAGCAGTATAAACTAAAGAGAAAACCTATGACTCTACCTCATTATTATTTTCGGAAAGAAACCTACGAAGAATATTACAAGATTTGATGACTGTTATCTTTTGTAACTGTTCAAACAAATTTTCTTCAGACCCAAAATCTCAATACTTTTGTGAAGATTTCTAGGAATAACGCCTGTTGTAGAAATAATAATCGGTAGAATAAATATTTTCTTCATTTTCCACATTTTTTAATCTCGTCGCCAAGCATCATATATTTAGAAATTTTTTCATTGTATTTATTTTGTATATTATGTGTGTCGGGTATAGCAATATCAATTATATATGTTATTTGATTCTGTTTATCAATAAGAACGATATCTGGTCTATTGTGTTTTACAGCTCTGTTGCACAGAATTGTTTTATCAAAATAAAGTTTATATTTGTAATTTTCACAAATAATCTCAGGTTCATATTTTTGAAATTTTTTTCTTTTGGGAATTAGGTCATGTTTAATTCCTAGATTGAAGTGAATAATATTAGCGACGGCATTATGTCTTTCTAAATAATCTATTGAAGCAAGGACTGAGCAAGATGATAATATATGAAAAACTGTTATAAAATATATATATATATATATATATATATATATATATATATATATATATATATATATATATATATATATATATATATATATATATATATATATATATATATATATATATATATATATATATATATATATATATATATAGGGGTTTTACCTCGACGAGTTGCCCATATATCTGTTCATGCAATCAAACTGATTTCATGAAAAATATAAATCCACCACCCGGTAGTTAATACCATTGCCAGGCAATGATTATAATTAAAACATATCCTGGAGTAATTATATATTAGGATAACGTTAAATGTTATGAGAATATATCAATCTACCAGAATATATACATACTATAGCATCATCAGACAATGATATCAATGTACCAACGAGTAGTGTCAGAGGCTTTCTCCCGGAAAATCCAGTGTACGGACCTTAGTCTGTACACTGTATATATATATATATATATATATATATATATATATATATATATATATATATATATATATATATATACACACCTGTATTTTTAGGGCGCCTGAGCATTTTAGGCGTGGCGTCAAGTTGACGACAGCATTTTCAGTTGCTAAGTAATTCAAGACGACAGATGATGAAACGTTCAAGGAGCTTAGGCGTTTGAGGATTCTAGGAACTCTGACGCCGGGAGAGTCGGAGTGCCCAGTTGTTCGAAGCGCAAGGTTGGTTTTGGGCACTAGGTGTTTAAGGCGTCTGGACGTTCGGAGGGTTTGACCGATCGAGGCGCAGGGAGGTTCGAAGGGTCCGAGTTTTAGGCGCAAGACAGTGTGGGGCGCTTGAGCGTTTATAACAAGGTCGTTCTGGGTGCAAGGTGGTTTGGTCGTGTGGATGTTCGGACGCAAGATAGTTCTGGACGTTTGAAGGCGTAAGATAGTTCAGGGAGTTTATGCGCGAGGTATTTCGGGGCGCGTAGGTGTTTGGGGATGAGAGGTACATCTGCCTGCCTAGGAGTTTAAATTGCAAGGTAGATCTGCCCGGCTAGGCGTTTTGGGTGCAGGATAGACCTGCCCGCCTAAGCGTTTGATATACAAGGTAGATCCTCCCGCCTAGGCGTTTAATATACAAGGTTGATCTGCCCGCCTAGGCGTTTTGGGTGCAAGGTAGATCTGCCCGACTAGGCGATTTGGGTGCAGGATAGATCTGCCCGCCTAAGCGTTTGATATACAAGGTAGATCCTCCAGCCTAGGCGTTTAATATACAAGGTAGATCTGCCCGCCTAGGCGTTTTGGGTGCAAGGTAGCTCTGCCCGTCTAGGCGTTTGATATATAAGGTAGATTTGCCCGGCTAGGCGTTTTGGGTGCAAGGTAGCTCTGCCCGTCTAGGCGTTTGATATATAAGGTAGATGTGCCCGGCTAGGCGTTTGAAGTACTAGGTAGAACTGCCCGGCTAGGCGTTTGATATACAAGGTAGATCTGCCCGCCTGCTAGTATATCATAAAGTTGGAAAATGTAATTTACTTATATTTTTCGTTATTTTATTATCTTCTCTTTTCCAGCAGGTGGCCGAAGCAGCTTTAGAAATTCCAACTGTGTCCACTGTGCATGGTGGTCAAGAATGAGGAGTTCCTCTGTTCGACACTTGTAAGCATGAATCATCCCATCGCAAAACAAAAAAATTGTCGAAGTATGAATTGTTTCTCGATGTCTCATTGAATGAGTTTACCATTCCAAAAGTTAAAAAATTTTTCTTCAATAAATCCAGGTCTTTAGATCTCGTTAGGAAATCTATATTGAAATCTTCTGTTCATAAAATTCTTGCATTTTTGTGCTTATCATTAATATAAGTTGATAACTCACCCATGTTATACGTAAAGTTGTCGAGTAGACCCTTTGGTGATCTGTAAATTGCTAAGACCACCAGCTTCAAACGCGGTATGTGTACACCAGCGACTTCAACATCTTTTTCATAGTTTTTTGCTAGGAAGAATGATGAATTCTTAAGACTATTTGATTCTGTATACTAATCATGATGAATTCTTGATAGATTGCAGGCAACGTTTGTGGGACGTTCCTTAGACAATGGAAAGAAACAACTTCAACTTTGGGATAGAACTTTGTACGAATAAGATGAAAACCTTTGTTTGAGTCATTTAATATTTTTGTAGACGTTGGATGAGATCTTGAGAATCGATTGACATGGCTGTATTTGAATCGAAAATTTTTGTATTATTGTATATGTATTCATTATTTCGTGGGCCATACAAATAATTATTATAGAGAATAACATACAAACTCAGACTAGGTGATTTGGGATAGGTCTCATACATTCCAGTACATTATTTTAGTGAATGTTCACTTAACAACTACAGAGAAATATGGAAACCTGAATTTGAAACTATACCCTCGTTGTTGATAAGTAATTCAATCGGTTAGTGAATTTTTCGTCTGTAATAATAAACCAAACTACTCTGTTCTGAAATGGGAAAAATTCCTTTATCGTTAAATGCTTGGCTCTGGTGACAATTCTGGACTCAATGCAAATTTTTATTCATTTTAGGTCCATGCGGAAAAATTTCTTTATTTAAGCTATTCTAATGATTTGTGCTTTCAGAATGAATATATTTGTCGTGCTACTGCATCGTGGGCTAGAATTATTTCGTTTGAAAAAGTTTTCTTGTGCAATTAACTGTGATTCATTCGTTGTCACCTTAAGAATTGTATCTATATCAATAAATTCCAGCAACAACTTGGAGCAACAGAAATTTGGTTAGTTAGATATTATTGGAAGGTTTGCTCGTATTCAGTAGCTTAAATTGGAGTTTATTGAAAACGCTGATTTTCATAATAGCATATTCATGTTCTTTCAAAAAAGCCATAACTAATTGATGTATGAAACGGAAAAAAATCGATTATCGCAATTTTTAACAATGCAAAAACATATGCTATCTACATTTTATATCAGCCCTATTTAAATTAATCGGCGAAATAAGCATTTTGTTAGGTTGGAAATGTGAAAAAAGTACATATTATGAGAGGTATCTGAGGGAAAAATTACTAACAGTAAAATTCTAGTGAAAGTTTAAATTCCAACGAATAGAATCTAACTATCGTTGATTTCCAACTATTCGTTTTTGTAGAGAATTTATAAGTCGTTGCGTCTGTGCTTTCCTCATAACTTGGCCACAACTTTTAATCCGTAGTGAAAGTGGAATCCGATTTTATAATTCAGTAGAATCTTGATCAGGTACGTACGTACCTGATCAAGAGTACGTATACGTACTCGTATTTTATAGCATATACCTGATCAGATCCAGAGTACACAGAATAATTAGATTTTGAAAATTGGTGCTGATAATTAGAATCCCCAGGAGTCCATGATCAATCTTTCGCAAATTCTGAAAATAGCACCTAAAAACTTCGGCGAGTGAAAGCGTCTATTGATATTCGATATGGGAAAAGTAGCCAGGTCGATCAACCGAAATATGAATCACAGTTTCAGCGACAGGCGATAAACAAACTGATCATGGAAGGGAAACCATGAGTTCAAAGGAACAATTAGTATTTACAAAAGTATAAACAAAACTGGAAATATTCAAAGTAAAACGAGTATCTTTTTATTTCTCCCGAGTATTCAATCGCGGCTGCGACATATCGAGATGAGTTTTCCGGACGTCGTTCGAGCGTGAGTAGCGATTCTCCAAGTGCGAAATATCCGGAAATTCCACAAGGTACAAACATATTTCTCGGGAGTATAAATGGAGCAGTCCTATTCAGAGTGTTCTTTCATTTATTTACGGCGCACCAGCATTCACTTGTGGTGTGCATTACTGTGAAATATATAGTTTTTGTTGGACTGAACTCCTATTCAGCGAGATTGCGATGAGCAACGCGGCGCATCTGAAGCCTTTCTCACGCGCTTTGAATTTCTTGTGGAAAAAAATTGTAAAATATACAGATGTATCCTTTAAACCTCCAGAATTAAATATTCGATGGAAAAGAAGAGCAGCAGGATATGGACGATTAAATGAAGTTAATCTACACTGGAGCATATATTTTGAGTTGTAGTAATCTTTATCTAACAAACCCTACTTTCAACGATTTATATTTGTCTCCAACACTTCTTTTGTGAAAAACTGAAGAACGAGAAAAATAACTTCAAGCACAATATTATTAAACCTTGATGTTCATCATAAATTGGATTATAAATAATCTGATATGATTGATAGATATTCAATAGAGTTTTTGATGAATTCCGATTTAAAATATTCAAGTTGATTCAGGGTTGAACCGCTTTTGTTAATCGTGCAATGGAGATTTCGTTATAAGGAAAAAAAGTGGAAAAGTTGTAAGTAAAGGGTGTTTTCAGTACAGCAGCTATATGAAATAATATAATCAGAGAATCATGGCCCCTCCTCTTGTTCTCTGTTTCAGCCATTAGTTCAGTGGTGACAAAATTTTTCAGGTTTCTATCAACGTTTTCCAAATACTCAACATTACTCGAATATTGTCATTAACGGATTTCTCTATCATTATCAAATCTACATAAAAGGGAGGTTGACATTTTACAGGTAGTGTTTTTGAGTGAAGTTCAGTGGTGTGGAAGAAATAAACGCAAACGCGTCCTGCTTCAAAAATGAAATGCAATTTTAGTTTTTTTGTATGAAGTTTATTTTTTCCTAAAAATTATTCAATATCTGATTATTTCCGAAAAAAAACAGAAATTTCATTCATTCCATTCATGTCTATCAAATATTTATGTTGTTTCATGATCGAAAATCATGAATTTTCTAGGCCCTGTCCAATGTCATAGTTATTTCTATGGCTGGGTCAAATACAGACCATGGTAATTAAGTTTAAAAGATATAGGTTCATATGAATCCTCGAAACGAGTCTGAGCGATCATGTATTTGTTTTCTCAATTGTGATAGCAGAAATTTAGTGGGTGATTGAGACCCCCTAGCTGCAAAAATTGTGTTACTCGTAACTTGTGATGAACTGGCTTTCTGTCAAAATAACGGGTTAAGGACGTCTCGAAATTCGATTTTCTGCGTTTGTTTGTTCGAAATGTTTGACTTCAATTCTTACTTCTTCACTCTTCTTTTCCTTCAGTCTTTGAAAATAAGATCCATCGGGTGAGAATCTTTCAATGAACTGATTGAAATATGTTATTGCCATGATAGCTGAACTTTTACTGAAAGCAGTGCCTATAAAAATTGATTTAATTCCTATGTAGCTTTGAGAATAATTGAAATATTGATGAGAAAATTTCAATGAGTCAAAATTGGAAAGAGATATTAGAAATATTTGGGGTCATTTTCTTCCAACAATAATATTTCACCCAATTGTCTCTATTTATATTTTCAAGAACGACATAAGTTAATTTTCTTGAATTGACTCAACTTCCCTATAGTCATAGATCATTGAGGGATATCAATCGAAAAAAATCAATTCGATTGTAATATCGAATATAAAAAAAAGTAGTACATTCGACAAAGATCATTAGGGAGTTCTGAATATTTTGAACTGAATCTTTCGAAAGAGTGGAGAGAGATTGTCTGAAGTAGCTCATTTTCAGAATTGCACAAAACTTGTTCAAGCCACTGACCCCTATTTTCAAAGAGTCAGAATGTATGTTATCAGACGACTATCTAATTCATTGTGTTACATAAGCAAAGGGTGTGTAGGATGTTTGTATTCTGATTGATTTGTGACAATATTTCGATCATTATTGTTGTAAATTTTAATTTCATATTTCTTACGTTCATATAACACGATAAAGATGACCTGATTCCAACAGGTTGCCTTCTATGCCTATCATCATGTAATTTTTCACACTCTAGTGGGAACATTTTCAAACCTGCTTTTTTCCATCTAGTTCTACAGAATAATAACCATGGCCATTATTTCCCAATATGTTCAACGATTCAATTTTGCAATCAATTGTGAACTAAAATAAAGTATTAAATGCAATGAGAAATTTCCAGAACAATGTAAATATTGAATGTCACTATAAGAAGTTGTGAAAACGAATTTAGAAAACTCTCAATATCAAAATGTTAATAAAACTGTAATACAGAGATGATTGCAAGTTTTAGATATTCAAGAAATTGTAAATGAGATGAAAAATCATCGGAAAAGATACGTTCTGAGGGGTATTGATATATCGGAACACTACGAAACACTTTCAACCTTTTTGGGGTTTCTACTGCAATTATGAAAATATCATATCATTTTATGAATTTAAGTTTAGTCTATTTCTGAAATAAAACTTCCTAGGCGGCGATTCAAATATCGATGGTGGCCGAGAATTTGGAATGTGCAGACGTATAGACAAAAATATTCAAACACATTGTAGGTTGAACCAAACTCCACGACGTATTCACAAGTTTTTCGGAGTACGTAAACGCAGGGACTATAGCGCGCGCAGTTATTGCGAGAATGCTTAAAGTGCATAAATTGAAAGTACGACATTGTCCTTGTATATGCTCATTCCAGTTTGTTCTCTCTCTCTCCTCTACTCTTTTCCGACGCTATATTTTCCATATTTGCGATCTTCAACAACACATTGAAGATTAAGGTCACATATTGATAGTTCAATTTAGATGTGAAGAATAGGAACAAGAGATTTTAGTTTTAGTACCGTTTGATTTCGTCAAAATTGCATATCTATTTACCGAGCCGGACTGCACCTACTCGTATCGAATCGTTGGAACGAATCAAGTACATGTATATGTACAAATATATAATTGGCGCCTCCTAACGAAGCTACAGTACCAGAGCCACCAGGAAACAATGACGACAAAGTGTTAATCGAAGAAATCTTCGAGAGGTCATACTAGTTTGGCAATTCACTGCAACGCAACATACAGTGACATGCTCCATGTAGCGAGCAAAATCGGGTAACGCTCCACTAAAAGGAGAGTAGATTGGAGAACCAGCTTATTTATAGAGAAATATTAAATTTTTCACGAAAAAGGTTATATATTGTTCCATGAAAATATCGTCAATATTTAGACATATATAATGATGAATTTTGCATGTAATGGGATATTGAGATATGATGTACATCTGATTTTTCAAAACTTTCTTTCTTCATCACGTAAATGATGCTTCATGTGATTTTTTCTATTATATTTATAACATTTTCACGAAATCGATCTATATTTAATAATAATAATATTTATTTAAATAGCGAAAAGAATTGTAACGGGAACAATTGAATGTCATACAAATAGCAAAGCCATTCTCTTATATTCTGCTCCAGATCAACGCTCTCTAGAAAACCAACACTGTAGACTCGAACAGATAACATTACAATAACATCATTTATCGAGATATAACGAGTCTAAGAAAATTGCAGTTGAAGGTAGGTACTGTCCTGAGCATCGAACACATTTGCATGACGTTTTACATTACAGTTGATCTTAAACCGTGTTCATAAGGAGATTTCGAAATGTGTAATTATGTATTCTTGGTAATAGCAAATACATTTTTATTACTTAGTTTTCTCATTCCTTATACAAGATTCACATACGGTTGTTTAATACTAACTGACTGACTCAGTTGATAAAACTCAAAGATTCTGAGGTGATGTATGAAAAATCAATGAAAAAGATTAAGCGAAGGTAAGTCAGGGGATTTCAGCATAACAATCAACTAGACGCAGAAGAAGACTATCCAATGAAAATCTGCATACCCTAACAAGTTTCTACATCGAGCTGAAGATCGGAGTGTAAAAATGGAAATTGAACATATGGGCCGATAGACCGTCAATATTGTTCCTAAAGAATTATTGTGATATCGATAATATATTATGTTCAACATTTATAACGCCTCCAATACAGCGCTAAGGTGAGATCACAATTATTTTTCTATGATATCAGAGCATTATTTTTCAATTATGTAGGTTTACGTATGATAACTGAATTTTGTTCTCTAGTAAATATTAATTGTGAACTGAACAATTTTCATAAAACAAATATAAACTCAATCAAAATTTCATTTTATTAGACATTTTTAACATTTATGTTTGAAAACAGTGAAATTGAAATATTAATTAAGAAATTATCATTGATTTTCTTAAGTTAATTCAACCTAATTTTATAACTTCATTTTATTTCATAAAATGTGATACAAGAGTACATAGAATCGTATAATATCAATACAAAATAGAAGACCATGTCATTGAAGCGATATAAAAACTATGTGATATTGCCACTTCATCATTCTTTTGTAGCCAAAGAAGAACATCTACTCAGATAGAATTTTTATGCTGGATCAATAATAACCGAAACGAATATCACCTAGCGTTGGGTCGGGTCAGAATAAGATGAATTATTAACGGAGAAGCACCCCATTGTTATAAAAAATTGAATACTGAAATCAACGCGATTTACGATCTCGAATTTGCCAATCTTCTGTTGGATTTTCCAAATCCTAACTAGAACAAAAACTTTACGTTTTATTACGGGATTAGTCTGTCGTCAACTCCCGCTTTTTTTGTAGCACATAGTTCTATTAAATAAAAGTGTTTGACGTACTTCAGAAAACTTTTTCAATTTCGTATTCTGATGAAACCTAAAACTTTTCTAACGGTTAATCATTTTTGTTCGATGAATATTTCCTGCCTTCTGTTAATTGACTTTTTTAGATAGGGAAAAGTCTAGGATTTTTTGTAGGAAGCTTAGACTTCCAGGGAATTTATAATTATGGAGTAGCACTGGAGGCTACGGTTCCTTCATCTTAAAGTTAAATGATTTCACTTATGCAATGGGTACTGTAATTTTTAAGAAATATATTGCATACTTTCAATTTTATAATATCACCGATCTGAAGGAAAATCTTGGTTTGAGATGTAAACCTGTAATAGCACTTGAAAAATGCGGATTCTTAATGATCCAGTTAAAATATCTTTTTCCAAAGTAATATATTTGTCCTGGAGAAACTAACTCAAATCTGCTCTCCAAGATTATCAGAGTAGGATCAATCGAAGCTATATTCTATTGGATCTAACGCAAATCAATTTTTTTTCATAATAAAAAAGTACAGAATTAGAAAAGCCGAAAAAGCCGAATATGGCGACGAAGGAACATTTACTGAAAATAATTATATGGGAAAGTTTCACTGTTAGCTTTATATCTTCTTATCTCATTTGACCATTGTACCAGTCGTCCATATGAGGATGGTACTTTAGTATACTTTCGTGGAAGGTAATATTTTGCATATCCAAAAGGAGAGCTCTAACGTATGAATGGGGAACAAATGGCTTGAGATCTGAAAAAAGAAGTGGAGGTCGACACTTCTGAATAAGCAAACACCATAATCAACTCCTGATGTATATTCATAGCTGAAATGTTTGGATACTTGTATTGTGGTGTGATGAATTATGAAACAGTTATTGTGAACGATAAAATATGAGCTTTGCAGCTATAAGGCTTATAGTACGCGGTATTTTCAACGCGCCGACGACGGGCAGATTACGCGTGTATACGCGATTCAAACGAGATTCGATCGAAACCTTGTAACTTAAGTACACGTGGCGATCATGAAACCCCTATTTCGCTCCTTTGTACGCGCGCATACGTACTTTATGCACGCGCTTGTATCAATGCAAACGCATTTATCAGCGTATACGGCGAAAACGCGCATTTCCTAAACGTGCGTATTCTGCGCGTCTAAAATACGCCGTGCGCTATGGGCCTAACATAAACATGTTGTTCTCGAAGAACAACACTGAACTGAAAAACCAAATTGTATCAATATTTGCTGAAATAATACTGAGACAGGAAAAACCCATCAAATAACAATAAATAATAAGTTATCCATAGTAAAGAGTATGACGTTTTCATGAATTGATTGCAGCCCTAATCTTAAAGACTGGTTCGAAATTGAGGTATTGATAAATTCTTGGTGATAGTTCGCCAAGATAATTAGAAAGTATCAAATAAATGTTGCAGAATACCTTGTTTAATGCCTCTTCGAAATATATGCTAATCTTCCTCAATCAGAATCAGTGATTGAGTAGATCATGGCAAAACATTGATTTCATGCAAATTCGAAAAATCCCACGTACCAGCAGTAGTGGGAAAAGTGTTATCATGTATGGACCGAATCCACGCTAATTGCTGCAGCAAATGGTAGTATGCGGTTGAAGAATCAAAATAAAGTAAGAATATACCTTCAGGCAGTTGTTTACCAGTTCTGCAACCTAAACCATCACAGTACCTCCTCGACAGTAGGTGTACTCTGTATACTTCCTTGCCGTTACTAGGCCCTGCAGGTTGTCTCTACAGCAACACATGCCTAGATTGTCGTTTATGAGTGCCCCAAGGGTTTCAGTATTTTTTACCTGGACGACGTCTTGGCTAATGTGTCTACTTCAATATTGTCCCTGCACATGGTGTGGCGCTTCGTCAAATAAAAAGAAGTATTATTAGTGACAACCGTTCCTGTCAGTTTCTCATGGCATTCTCATGCTTTCCTGGAGGAGAGTTTCTGCCTCGACAGAAGAAATATCGATTGTCTACTGTATCTATAAATTCTAATGGTTTTACCATTTACCTTCTAAATATTTCTTTTGCGACTGAAGTTAATTTAGAGCCAGCTCAGCTTAAAAAACGCTGATATGTCCTTTCATAGACGTTGTAATTCAAGGCAACTGTAGTACACTGCACTTTGTTTACTTTACCGTCCGTGGGGATTTTAGATTCCTGCCTGCGACGATAGGATGTACGATTTAGTGAATGCAAATCCTACCTGCAGCAGGGTATATATATATATATATATATATATATATATATATATATATATATATATATATATATATATATATATATATATATATATATATATAACCTTATGATAGCAATGAATTTACAAATAACAATTTTGTGCTTCATTTCCTAAATTTTTCTATTTGTACTGACTCAATGTTCCTAAGAGTTGTACGTTTTCATGTGTCTTCTCTTTTAAGTGTGCGTTACAATTGTATAGGAATACTCCCAGGTATTTAACCTGCTGAGAGATATTTATTGTTTCTTTCGAGTAACTAGGTATATCCTTACGTGTCTGATTAAAACAGGGAGCTAACTAACTGAATAACCTAGCCGACCAACTACGACTTTAGGGTAGAACTGCTACATAGGTACGAATGTCACTCAATCCATAACATTCAGAAATATTTATGAGCTGAAAATATTAATGTCTCAATTCATGTTTGAGTAAAATTGCTCCTAATTAATTTCACACAGTAAGTGAGCAAAAAGTCGAAGATATTTTCCATTTGAAGCAGTTGCGTACAATTTGAATGAATTTTTCCTTGTCCGCAATTCACCACTAATGAAATAAGAGATGGCAAATGCTGCCCGACCACTTGAGCATGAGTCCTTTGCGGAAAGTCTCCTGTATTTAATTCGAAATCTACAACCGAAGGTCATTGTTAGTATTTTCTTATAATTCAAATATGTACCATTATTAAACGAAACATATGAGATTTGATAAAAATATTGAATGAAATCACTGATTTCTCTTTTTCCGCATAGCAACTATAAAAAATTCATCAGATGAATAATACACAACGAGTTGTTTTTGCTTTTTTGAAATGCCCAAATATGGTGATAACTCGCTTAAATTATTTTCAAGGAATATTTATTTGGTAGGACGTATAGAATTTCAACATTGGGGTAAATGAACACTGACGAAGTTTTTAAATCAGGAATTGGATTCAGCTAATGGAAAAATGATGTTTGGGAAATATTATCAACGAACAAATAGACTCTCTGCTGAATCTCTTCAGAGGAGGAACTTTGCAATTCGTTTATATTTTTACCTAAGCTGGTTATTAGTTCATTTGCGAATTGGTATATATATTTCTGCTAAGTTGGGGTCTGAAATATTCAGCGTTTCATCACACTGAGAATACTACATCATATCACGAGAACTTCATTTCAAAACTCGACGTGTTTCGCCAACTAAATTGGCATCATCAGGGATAATAGTATACTAAGTCTAATTCTATATGGCTCTATTATTATATTATCTTAATCTATCCTTGCTACTAGACGCTTTCGGAGAAAGAGCTATTAGCGGATATGTTCAATCTAACAAACTGTTGAGTCCACTCATCGGAATCGTTCTTTTTTAATGGATTTTTGCATTACATTTTATAGATACTTCTCAGAAACGTTCAGTGTGTACACTGTATTATCAACATTTCGTAACAAGTTTACATTCTCGAATCTACGCAATGGAATTGATCCAAGTTATGTTGGCCAATGTTAAATTTTTCTGTTCATGTTATTGTAATCTGGTTTCAACTGATCTTTTAACTTGTACAACATATTCTTTCTCACAATCTTTACAACGTAATTCATATAAACAACTCCTATGGAACTCGTTACTTTTGTGATTTCGGTTTCCATGTAAGCTTTTCCAATGATGAACTCTTTTTTTTTTGAATCTGGAACAGACAGGTAAAGGAACGAATTTATTTAGTTCGTTTGGTTAAAGATGAGTATTTTACAATGTTTTCTTACATCTGTGTCATTTGATAAACTTATCAATCTTCATAACCATTCAAAGTGCTCAATTTTTATGAGAGAAGTTTCTCTCTGAAGCATTCCTTGATTTACAAGAGAAATAATTTCTAGGAAATGTGATCTAGCCATTTTTGTGTTTTAAAATGAAATGAATCTATTTGTACAGTGGTTATTATCGTGTTTCGTGCTTAATTATCTACAAAATTAATGTAAAGTGAAACAACAAATTGTTTGTGAAATGCTGAAACATAGTAGATGCTTTATTCGATTATATAAAGTTCAACTAAAATTAAATATGCCTGAATAATTCTATAATCTGGACATCTATATTTTTAAATTTCAGCTATCTTTCATCTAAAATTTGTTACAGATAAATGGGAGAGAAATAAAAGATGAGACAAAAATCCATTTTTCCTTTTCATAATTGAAATATTCCTGAATTTATAGATGAATTCCAACGATTTCTCAACTGAAAGGCTAGGTCCCTCGTTACCCAGTAACATACGGGAATTCCATCGAAGAGAACAAAGCGAACATCTGTGTTGATTAAATTCATACTACCCTAGTTCGATATTACAAATGCAAATACCAACTTTTTGCATTCGGTAACATCGGGTATGCTATTTTTTCAATAAACAACTATTTTCTCGAATTCCTAGAAACTTTTCATGCAAGCAACATAACCAAGACGAAGCGTATTCCAGAAGTCGATTTGAATTTCATATCGAACTTGACGAAATCACTTTAAAAGAGACAGTTGTCGAGGGAGAAACAATTCCTTTCTACCGAAAACGTTGAAAGTTAGTCACGTCCACGGACGGCACGTTATTAAATTTGGCAACAGTTTGTGTGGATGGACAGTGCCATTTCAGGATGTTTTAAAGGGGATTTCACCCCAAAGCTAACTCGGGAGGGTTCTCCGAGGATATTATATTTACTTTGGTCTGGATATAAGCTTGATAAGCGAGGCCAAACACGTATATCACGAGCATTATTATTATGTTAATGATGGTATTCCGGTATATGTGAACACTCGTTTTAAGCTTTTTGTAGACATAAGATTACCCCATAGGTGCATTCACTCAGATGATTACTGTTTCAGATAACTGACATCTTACTTTCAAATGCATATAAAATTTGTGTGGTATTAAACTTTGCCGAAAAGTTTAGAGGGTGTAAGAAAATTCGAAGTAGTGGGGGGAAAAGAATTTATCATAGATAAGGTTAGCTGAGATTCAAAGATGGCTTTTAGCTCTGAAATCATTCCAGAATTTTAAGTACGTAGAATAATTTCCATATAATCCATACAACAAATATAAATGTTTTTTTTCCACAGGATAAAATATACTGTGGTTTTTATTGATATTTTCTTTTCTAATTTATTATTACAATTCTTCTATCAGTTCTATTTTCCAAGATAAGGTTTCTTGAAATGGAAACCGAAAATGTAAATTTTAATTCTACCGCCAAAAACATGAAAGCAATCAGCCTGAAATGTTGCAATAGCATTTATATTAATGGGAATTATGTGTTTGGTCAATGAAATTATTTTGGCAGTGGTTCCGTAAATGACGTAAAAAAACCTTCGAAAAAAAAAGTCAAAAATCTTTCTTGGACGAATCAACCGTTCAATAAAAAAAATTCTTAAATATTTTCGTAAACATGTGTAATGAGGGTACAATTTAACGAATATTTATCCTGAAAATATTGTAAATATATGTTATCTATTCCACTCATAAAATAATGTGAACAAATAGTCATCCATCTTTAAGTTGACATAGAACTCAGTGAATTTGGTTATGAATTGATATGTATATCGATAATTCATCAAAGTTGTCAGATTGTAAAATTTATTCAAAATAACTGAAGAAAAAATTGTAAGAAGAAGCAGATTCATAAGTAAATACTCTAACCTGTGATTTTGGGTAATAGCTTCGAACTGTTAGGGTACTCTGGCTTCAATGAAAATTCATTACTCACTTATGTTGAGTATGAATCTGTGAAGCTAACCTGACACAACCATGTTTTATAGCAGAGCACAACCTCACTCAATCATAATGAAACACAACTTACCCAACCTACTTAACTCAACTCGAATAGTTCAACCTAACCTTTTTTCCGCTCAAGAGGAAGGGGGAATCTCTACCAGACTAACTCTGCTGAGGTCAATATAATGTCGTGAGGAATGTGGCACTTACATCTAGTGAACCTTACCTCCTCTCCCCTGCCTGCAGTATCCGTATTTGCCCGTAGCACAACTAGGCCAACATGGCCTTCCCAATACTACGAGTAGAATATCATCTAAGATGTATTCTCCTCTTGATGTTCACGTTATCTCCTTCCTTTACATCACGTTTGTTTTTATCCTGAAACCCTTCTCCCATTTTCGCTCATTCTGAAGCATTTCGGAGACAATGTCGTGGCACTTCTAAACACTACCAAAGATATCCTTCAGCTTTCCTCTTCCAGTGATCCATCTGCTGCAGCTTGACACCATGTGTTGCACGCTATCCAACACGCCACACGTCGTGTGCCCATCGTCTCTCGTTTTGCAGATTCTTTGGTGGAATACTTCAAATGACCCGTGCTCAAACACTGTCTGAATATCTGTGCCATATCCGCACATCCGGAATAAGCCGCCTAATCCACGCCGCTTCGTTATGCTCTTACCATCTCTGCTGCCACCAGTTATGTATCTTCTCTCTTAACTGCCTTTTGAACTCTGGCTGGTGCCAAACAGAAGTCTTCACCTTCATCTCAGAAGGGCAGAACAATGTCCATTACTATCGCTAGGTAATTAACCCCGTTTTTGATATAAATTCCTGCCCCCACAGTGTTGTCCACGGTTCGCTAGCTGACCTCGATCCCTAAAGTAGTCCTATCTTGTTTTTTTGAACCGCAATCTCCTGCCTGTAATTACTCATGAACCCTATTATCAGGTCGGTGGCCCTGTAAATCTTGCTTTGGATACCTCCTTACCTAACCCACCTAACCTAACCTAATATATCTAACCTAATATTCATAATCCTACCAAACCTACTAACCTAATTATATTGTACAGCAAAGTGCAACTCATCTTTTTTTGCTTTGTAAATTTGTTAAAACATTAGTTATTGCGAAACAGAATCGAAATACTTACTCCAAGAATTAGATACAATATTTTCCGAAGATCACCGTTCTATGTTCTATGAAATTTTGAAGATGGATGCCTGATTCTTTACATAATTCTAGCAGTGGAAGAATAAACACTTATTAACATTAGGTTGTGAAAAGAAAAGTTTAATTTTTCGTAAATAGTTCGATTCATATATCATTAGAAATTATATCCTTTGAAGAATTGCTTCAAACAACCGTGAGTATACAATTTTCAAATGAAAATAAATGCTATTCAAAAAGTAACTTCATTCGGAATTATTTCTGGTGTTCTCAAAAACGGTACATTTCCCGAAAAAATGAATATTATTGTCGTGTTCAGGAAGCTTTTACTATAAATTGTTCACTGGGGCACCATCACCTGGAAAATCGGACCTGGTTCTTTCGATCAGAAAGAGTGGATATTGTGTTGTTGAGTTAGATCACTGAAGATATTTCTGGGACCAAAATGATTGTGTATCGAAACTGACAAAATCACAAGGGGCGAAATATTACCTAAACAATAAATATCAGCTTTGGCCGAGGATAAGTTGATTAGTATCATGACAAGGAAAGTGTAGCAGGTTATGTATTGTTTGATTATCTTCTCAGACCATTTCATGATTTTGCTTTCTATGGTGGATGTTCTTCTCTGAATTATGTTCGCTTGGTACGAAATGATATTTATTCATTAAACCATGTATTTTTGCTGTGTTTCTTTTTTTCAGTCTGATGTGGTCCCACTACCAATAGAAGGTCAAGTTGTACTGATGAATGAAGAGTAATTTTGAATATACGTTTTATTCACTACTTACTCAGAGAGTAGCTGGTACAGACGAATCTGTGACTTCGAAGACCGTTATCTTCCTCAGATTATTTTTTCTGTTTTCTTGAATAACTTAAAATAATACGTTTGGCTCAGCCATCTTTTCTTATTTTCTGTGCTATAAGCTAGGAATTAGGTTTGATTTTCCTCCAATGTTTTGATAAAAACAATAATATATATCTTAGCTTTGGGTAGCCCCATCTCAAAAGAAGGACATTATAAAAAATATTTGACAAATCTGTAGTAGGACCACTTATTTAGAAAATACTCTACAGAAAAAAAAATTAATGACGAAATACAGTTCTTCAACCTATGCTACCCAATAATTCATTATGAGGACTAAAACTTAGGATAGTCAACTGAAATTATTGCCAGCAGGAGCTGTAAGAGCGGTCAAATCTTAATCAAACATCTTGATAAGAAACGAACCTCAGTTTTTCCTTGCTATGAACATATAAATGTCTTTCATAATGTGCGATTGCGAAGTATAGAATAATTTTTGCAGATATAGAAGCTTTGCTAATAAGTTGGTTCTATGTTTTTACTGAGATATTAAACGATTGAAGTGAAAACACTAGGCTCTAAGTATCGTAAAATATAATTGAGAAGAAAATATTCGAAGTATATTTCGGTTTTTTCTGTTTCCAAAAACTAAACGGAAATCAAAATATAAAATGTAAAATAATACAATGTCCTTCATATCTATGAAACAGATGAGAGAAGTGGGGACTAACGGAAATCTAGCTTGTCGATAGCTACTGTTAGATTTTGCTTATGAGAGGAAGAAATTCCTACGCATTCGAATGAATCTAATCTTTTGCTTTTTGTCACCTGAATGTAAAACTTTTTTTTTGAGATATCTTAGTAATGATTTTCGTTTATACCTGAAAAATTCATTCATTATGAATTATTGATTTTTCATGCCGTTTACTCAGATCTGATCGATCGAGCAGTTTGGCCGATATAAAAAGCTGCACAATCATTACAATATAATTTATATAGATTGCTTTTAACATCTATATTGAGTCGATCTTTGTTATTGATCCGAGAGTGTGCATGTTTTTCTTATTCCTACTCTTTGTAGGAGATAATTAAAGCTGTGTTAGTTTATTATTTCGTGAACCTAAGGATGAAGTAGGTTGAGGATAATGATAGTTTGTATTGTGTTTTAGCAATCAATTTATATATCCGATTTTTTAATTCATTCAAGTTTTTCAGTGAAAGAACAAGGGTGAATAATATATGCACAAATCTGTGAGACGCGGTAATTTTGATTTTATGCGGATGGAAATTGCGGTTATGCTTTCAAAGAATATATGAAAAACTGTCATAATGTACTCTCCGGAAATAAATACTTTCTCACGGCGATAAACCCTGAAGTCCTCTACTGTAAGCTCTTCCGGAATAGACAAAGAAGATTGATGAGACAAATCGTTTCATATACCAATGCACTGCCTCAAAACTTCGCAAACATCTTAACAGAATAGTATCAAATTTAACTAAATAGCACACAGTATACCTAGTTGATAATACTTCACAACTAACAGAAGAACTAAAAAAATCAATGTTTCCACGAATACTAAAGTATGTTCATTTGACGTTGTAATTTTCATCCCACGAACACCGAATAAAGAACTCACTAGTATTAGCATCAACAAGTAATTGAAGAAACACTTTTTATACAAATTGATGAGAAACGACGCTGTTAGTAGGAATTTGAAGAAGAGTTGTTTCTTATTCAATAAAAAAATTTCCAACAACTGAATGGTCTTCTTATGTTCTCCTGTTTCGAGCGATATTTTCATCATCAACCCTGTAAATTAATTTTGCTCTTCATGTCATATATTGAATCGATCGTATTCTTTAAGGAAAAAGATACTTTGTTTCAGTATTGTATTTGGACAGGTAATGATTGACAATTGAGTATCTTTTAAAATTCTTATTTTCATTCTTCGATACCATCCAATTCACTATGTAAATTTAAAATATGCATGAAATACTTTTTTATGCTCGCTTCCACCGTTCCACATGTAGATCTAACTTAAGCCTAAGACGGATGCTTTAACATGGAAGGAAAAAAATTAATGCTTGCAATCAACTTTCAATACTACTGTCCAAGACTTCTATATAACTTCTGAAAGTTCCAAAAATTCTTCACTCATAAAACACAAGAAGAGATGAAACAAATTAGTGAAGATAGGGAGGAACTGTATCAAATAGGTGCAGGGCCAGGAAAAACAAGTTTACGACTTGATAATGAAGTACTGCTCTCGCTAATGAATACCAAGACAGTGTATGACCGAGATAATACATGTATAGATGAACAAAAAGAAGAAAAACTAGCTCAAAGTGAGGTAGGTACCAAAGATACTCCAAAAAATTTCAAAAAAGGATTTAGAAATTTTAAGTTATTCCTATAAAAAATATAGAATAGGAGAACCTGAAGAAATACGAACAATTGTTGATATGAGAGAACTAACAACACAGGATATAAATACTAGACATGTAGAACATCGCAATATGAAAGAGTTGCATGTAATGAAAGAACAGAAACTTCAATAGGATATTGAAAGTCTAAATCGAAACTTTCATTAATTTTTGTATGTTTGGAGAACATATTTTGTTCACATTACTTTTTAGTAAAAATACGCAATCTTTTTGTCTGTTGCTTATGTACATTAAGAAAGAGGACTAACTTTTGTTTTTACTTTTCATTTGAAGGAAAAAACCCATTGCATTACTTTTTACTATAAAAAAAAAAAGACTCATTGATGTAACTTATTTGTTATTTTAAGAAAAAGACTCATTTTCGTTCCTTATGCATCACAAGAAAGATTCTCATACAATCTTTCAATAGCCTGTGGATCTTTGGCTACTATTCCTGAGCATGCACTCTCAGTCATATTCATGTAGTGAGCTACTTGTAGCAAATACTTTGTGCCTTTAGCAAATACTATTGGCAGTCGAAAGCTGATGCATTGGAGGAACACTGTTGTTTCTTAAATATATTGTTTCAAGAGATGAGTTCTAGAAACATATTAAATTACTACAAACTCACAAATTATTGTCGAATTCAAGTTGGTCCTCCATGCGTTCTAAAACGACCAGGTAGGTTTTCCGAGTGTGGGCCGAACCCGTATATGAAACTGTAGATCGGATAATTCATTTAAATAAACTGGCCTGACATTTTGCCCTCTTCGAATACCAAAAGCAATACATTCGTTTGTGTTAATATCGTCGTCCACTGAATCCATAATGACACAAGTTCATGAGATAGAACTAGACAAACACAATTTTGTAATTCATCTTACAAAAAATATCCATAATTGAAAAAAAAATATTCAAATTTCGACTTTGACATATGTGAACAGAAAACTTCCGATCATAACCCTGGCCCCTGATTAGGTCAAATGAACCAATGCCTTGAGAAAGTATTACATATAAGTAGCCTTAGCTCTACTACTTAGGTCAATGTTTAGACTTACATTCAATTTTTCGATTCACCGTCGGTGGAAGTCGGCATTAGATATTCAAATTGTGGGAATAGGTAATAATCTTGAATCCAACATTTATCGAAAACCATCGTTCACTGATACCTTGATTCATAACAATATATTCCATCCGCATAAAATAAAAATATCGGCGTTTCATAGATTTGTACATAGATTATTCAAAGTTACGCTGTCATAACAAAAAAGAATTTTTTATTTTGAAAAGATTACGTAAAATAACGTGTTCATCGAACTTGTGAGGAATCGTAATATTTCTTTTTTGCAAAAATAAGATCCAATTTAAAAAAACCTTCGTGAGATTATAAGATAATCTCCCAATTTGGTGAAATTCGAATGAGACTAACCAGAAATATACCTAACAATATTTCGTCAAAATGTTTATGTGGCAGATGCAGTGGTAGGAACATCACTTGATCGGTCCTGAAGGAAAACAGCCACTTGTCGAGACAATTATTGTCAATTAATGAAAATTAAAATCACTTTAAGGCGACTCACAATATGCAACTAAAATAGTATGTGAAATAGGAACTATTCTGTCATTAAAAGGGCTCTTACAGCTAATCCTCTAATTTCTAGTCAGCAAGCAAAAATCAGTGTTCGGGACTGGTGTATTACGGTGTGAACCCTTGAATGTTCAAGAAACCAATAATTGCACGGAGAATATATAAAGAGATCATCAAAGTTTTTGCAACCTCTTGATTATTTGCTTCGAAAGAATTCTTATTGTTGGTTTCTTGAAAAGGATTAAGAACCCCAATTTTATCATCAGAAAAATTCAATCTGATAAAGTTTAGAATGTTTAATCAATATTTCAATGCACAAGTGGGAGTTTGTTTTATGTTAATTATATTCGAGAAATTTCTATAGATAAGTTTATTGCTAACTATGAAATGAAGAAGCTATTAAAATCATTTGACGTAAAGACAAAAGAAAAGTGCTTAACGTTTATCATGAGAATATTTTTCTTTTCAGCTATTGACACGAATATATACGAACGTGTCGAATTGAAAAATGATGTTCTTGTAGTTCTAAGATTGAAAAAGAACTTTGTTTCAATAGGAGCAGTTACAATTAACGCTCAGTTATGCAATGTGTTAATGAGGAATTGCTCATTGAGCTTTTTGAGATTGCCGATTTTTACAATTGAGTTTTCATATTTTACTAGTGAGAAGTGCTAACTGCACTACACATATTCTATCATTCTTCAATTCCTATCTTTAATTTTCTTTGCTCTGATTTAAGTGTACCATGATCTCATATTCGACTACGTTGCCTTTTCCCTCTCCATAATTTTCTTTGTATTCTATGTTCCTGTATTCCTTCCATTTTCCGATGATTCTGTCAGTTTAGTTGATTCATTTTGACCCTGATATTACCTCAAGGCGGTAGTTGATGATATTGCTGATAACTGAATCTCAAGTTTGAAAAGTGGGTGGTTATTTTTCCATATACAAACTTTTATAATAAAAGAATGCCCCGGCGCTCGGTAGAGTTACGAGTACCCTGAAATATTGCGGAGCACCTGTATCCGAATCGTCAATCAAAATTTTCAATTTGAATAATCACTATATTTAACTAATCTGTATTCACGATGTTTGGTGTTTTCTTCAATTGATGTACACAAAAAAAGAAAAAAAACTCATCTAAAAAAACATTGAAAGTTGTGAAACAAAGGTGACGTCTGAATCTCTGAATCCTTTAAATCTCGGTTATCCTCCTAGGCTACTTGGACTGTTAAACGTGTCTTTGCTTCTTCCAAACGTCTCGGTAGGCCTAATCCTGGAGGTCTAGCATAGTAACACCCATTCTATAGGTAGAAATAATTCTAAACCTCTCAATGCACCTGTTCTGTCTAATTACACCATTTCAAAAAAACAATTTACGAAACTTAAACTTACAAATAATTGAAAGAAACGTGGCTCATTGAAGTAAAAAGCGAAAAAAAGAAGAACAAAAGAACGAGAACAAATTAAATACCGATAATGTTGAGATATTTTAGGATAAATCGGAAAAAGAGAGAAACAACGTGGACTTGAAAGATAAAATTACTTACACCGAATTATTTATGGTTAAACTAACAATCCACTTTTCAAACTTGAGATTCAGTTAATAAAAGTACATTTCCTTTATTTTACGGAGATTTTTTTTTCAAAACCCTTCGATTTCTTAACTTTCACCAAAATCATCAAATACGGCGTTGATGTAATATCGCAGTCGAAATGAATCAAATAAATTGACAGAATCATCGGGTAATAGATTGTATACAGGAATATAGAATAATCGGGAAATTATGGAGAGGGCAAAGACAACGGAGTCAAATATGAGATCACGGTATAGTTTCATCGGAGCAAAGAAAATGAAAAATTGAAGAACGATAGAAGCAACAAATGAAGTGCAGTTAGCACTTTACACCAGAGTCTCCGCAATATTATTTTTCAATTTCTTGGAGAACAATATATGCTTATTTGAATTACTTATATTATTATTGCATTTGAATTGTGGAGGCCGTTACTTGATGTAGATCCATGATATAAATGAGATAAAAACACAAGGTTTAACTTTAATCTACACTTTATTTGAAAAAAATCCACGACGTTTCGCTGACACAGCAGCTTTATCAAGAATGAAAAATAGAATGAAGAGTATGGTATTATAAACAAATCGTAGAACAAGTTGGATGAATAACAGGAAAATCCACACCGAGCCATTGTACAGTTAGTATGAAAGGTAATAAAAACTAATTAAACAAGTTAAGTAGGGGTGAGTAATTCAAATCTACCTGTTCATTCAAAAGCTTGTCCGAATGTTTGTATCTATTTATTTCTAATGCTTCTAGGAGATCTAATTTTGAACTTTTTGATTTTGTATGTAACATGTCAAAGTTTTTATTGAATGAATGGTTTTCTTTTATTAGGTGGTTTGAATAATTTGAATCAGATTTATTTTTATCGAAGCTACGTTTATGTTCAGATGTTCTTATGCCAAAACTCCTATAGGTCCTACCGATATAAATTTTATCACAAGAACCGCAATTGAGTTTATAGATTCCTGATTTACTTGATTTTTCAACACGAGATTTATTATTTTTAATATGTTTACCTAAGTTATTAGAAGTTTTGAAAGCTATATTAAGATTTTGTTTGACGAGAAAGGATTTAATATTTGTACTTGCAAGAACAAGGAGTTCCATCACTTTGGCGTTATACTGCGTCTTGCTTAGGACAACAGTAATTTATTGAATTCAATAAAAACTTTGACATATTACATATAAAATCAAAAAGTTCAAAATTAGATCTCCTAGAAGCATTAGAAATAAATAGATACAAACATTCGGACAAGCTTTTGAATAAACAGGTAGATTTGAATTACTCACCCCTACTTAACTTGTTCAATTAGTTTTTATTACCTTTCATACTAACTGTACAATGGCTCGGTGTGGATTTTCCTGTTATTCATCCAACTTGTTCTACGATTTGTTTATAATACCATACTCTTCATTCTATTTTTCATTCTTGATAAAGCTGCTGTGTCAGCGAAACGTCGTCGAATTTTTTCAAATAAAGTGTAGATTAAAGTTAAACCTTGTGTTTTTATCTCATTTATTATTATTGCGTTTAAATTTGCGCGACATTATTTTTGTTTAAGTTTAATTGAAGACATAAGTTCATCATTTATGGTTTCAACGTATTTATACGCAAAGTCTTCTTCTAAAAATGTCAAGATTTGCTGCACTAAGTAAACACTATGGGCAAAATAAATATTTAATAGTTAAAGGTAACACAGCGGTTTGGCAAGCATCGTAGTTTAAAGTTAGGTCGGGATTATTGAAACTGGTCATCACCTTCTTATTAACATTTATATCAAATTGTAAACCAGTGCAGATGAAAATTAAATTGAAAGCTCTTGATTCACTGTATTAAATAGTTAAATTATCAATACTCTCGTTCAAATTGAAATTTCAATGTTATTTCAAACTCCTTTGAACTCATTCAAATAATGTTAAAATAAAACCCAGATTCATTTACTGTTAACGAACTAAGGTGACATTGATTTATATAGGTTTGTATAATATTGGAGCAAGTTAAACTATTAGCTAGTCTTCTTTAAAAGTTATCCGCTTGTTGTTTGTAGTAACGGTAAAAGCACTAGAAACTGTCAGTGAAGAATTTTGATTAACAGAAAAGTGATTGAATTATCAAATATATCTTACTGCAGAAAATATTGAAAATTCACTTCTTCATATTTAACCCTAATAGTCAAACAATATCCACCAAAATACAGAATTCAGCTTTCGAATTAAGCTGAGTGGATAGGAAACCAAATAATTAAATTATTTGGTATAGAATCCAATTTTCAGTATGCCAACATTTTTGTGTCTATGTCGTCATCCTCAGGGCTTCACCTTCCAAGGTACGACACTAAGGACCCTCCCAGAAAATATACAGTAATTGCCCTGACTGGGTTGCTTATAAGAATTAATTATTTCATATTCAGTTACAGGCACCTATCAAATACCTGTAGTTTACAGAGCAAAAATGGTCTCTATGAGGTACGTAACCGGAGTTGAAGCAGGAATTTGTATGTATAGAAGAGAGGAACGGTAAAGCCTAACAAGCTACAGTGCCACGCTCGCTTACGCAGGTGTATTCATAATTAAAACAAATGTTTAACCGTTAAAGCAATCCTCTTAATACTCAAATTTGCAGAATAATTTGTATTTTATATGAATATATAGATTGGAATATATTTTGTAGAATTTACTTTTAATTATTCCATCCAGCTGAATAAGCCTAGTTTACTATAACATGTAACACGATTTTATTGAAGTAAAAGACAGGTAAATAATGGCTGTAACAAAACAAATCAAAATGCATAGTTATATTGAATATGACATCAGTCGAATAACATTGAAATGCAGAGACTTTAGATCGCCATATTGTTGATAATGTTCCCTTCCAGTCTGGCGCAAAACTACCCTATATCTCCGTAGAGTATTCTGTATTTCCCACCTAATCGTCACACATAAATTCTTGGATCAAACTAGAAAAATTACCTATCGAGAGAATATTCCAGCTGGCGAAGTGATGACTTCATCACAGATATATACACGGGAGCAAACTTCAGGTTCAGTTGTATATTGTTCAGTCTCTGTTGTCGATTGCAATTGCGAATAATATGAATATCAATAATAAATGAATCATTGAAATTATATATATATATATATATATATATATATATATATATGTATAAAATATTTATAACTTCTGACGACAGCAATAGGTAGTATTTCATACCAAATCCACCTAAAAATGTGGTTTGATATTCTGAATTGACATTTGATATAGTGAATCGCTTTTGTACCAGTTTCAATATTCGAACTTTCACGTAGTTAACGTTTCTAGTACAATATCACTAGGAAAATTTTTTCGATATTTGAATCCTCTGACAGTTATTTTACGATTTCGCCATGTTTTGAGAATTCTTACGTGCAGACTTGACACAATTCATTGATTTTGTTCTGATGCTAGATGAAGTAAGAAAAAGATGTTGGAAAATAATTGAAAATGTAAAAAATATCTCTTGCTCCTTGTGAAAAAGATTTGGTTCCTCTCCTTTCTATGGATTTAATTCAATTGTTGGAATAATATCTGGTAGGTTTTTGCTAAATAATGTTTAAGGTATTTATTCTATAATCAAAAAAATGATAGTATATTTTTAAACGATCATATAATGAGGGCGATTATTCATACGACTGTTATCACCTTGGTGAAT
Source organism: Cryptolaemus montrouzieri (assembly GCA_013387265.2). NCBI lineage: Eukaryota > Metazoa > Arthropoda > Insecta > Coleoptera > Coccinellidae > Cryptolaemus > Cryptolaemus montrouzieri. Next base: position 56,096,148 of record JABFTP020000103.1, read on the forward strand.
AATAGCCAAATATGCAAGTAGAACTTTTTTTACGATAAGCCAAGAAATTGAGAAAAATTTCGAACTCGAATATTTTTTTTTCATTAAATACAAAATAGCTGAGGGCTGTAATGTTCTTACCTCGGAATCCAGGTCCAGTCAATGAATATTTATATAAGCTTTGAAAATGAGTTGTTTATAGTATTTAGCAAAATGTTGAAGAAAATATTTTGTACGACCTCAAGTTTTTAATTATTATTATAACTAATAGATACTTTTAGGAGTTTTCCTTAGTTTATATTAGTTAAAAGTTATTTTTTGAAAAAGAGAACTGTTACAACTTTAATCCTGGCGCTAAAGTGGTATGGAGATGAGGGTAAGGGGGGAGACTAGAGGAGACAACAACAGTTATTGGATGTTGTTAACGAGGGACCTAACAGAATAGTACACGTGGCAACTTGCTAGGCTCAATAGGTACTCGTTCTTTTGTTTATTCGGAAATGAATATATAATAGTGCAGTGAATGTGATGAAAATTAACTACAGAATATCATAGTGTTTTAAAAATATTTTTCGAAAAAAAATTATAAGACTAAGAGGCTAGAAATTAAACTTCCAGAGTATGGATCAGCTATTGTCGAATGTATCAGTACTGAGGGATTTCATTGCAGCTGAGCGTATGGGTGATTGAAGTCTGCAATTACATATTATTGTGTAGATTATTTCTTACTTGCATGCACTTGGATATTTTCCGTATGCAAAATCAGCGCAACTGTACTTGCAAGACATGCAAGAATTATCTATCCAAATGAATTCAGAGGAGTTTCAGAAATTCACAGAAAGTTACTCCACTGCCAGATGTTCCGATTTTTTTTTTCTGAAAATTTAAAGAATCCAACCATTGAAGGAGCTATGAAATCTGAGCGTTAAGAAGGACCATTTGAACGTAGTGTAACGAAAAGTGTCGTCTATAAATGGATACAAATTGTTATTTTTCAAAAATATAACAGAAGGTATAGAAGAATTTTTTATATATCTTTAAAGAAAAATACGCTGATTCAACCGATGCACGAATAAAAAGTGACGACTTTGATATGAAAAAAATTTGAAGAATGTTTTATTCAACATTTTTTATTCCCTGATGTTGGTGTCATTATGTTTATTGTAACTGGAATAAGTGGAAAAGAAAACGGAGATTTTGAGCATGGTCCCAAAATAATGAAGGAAATTAATGGGAAATATTCTAAAGCGGTCAAGTTATCAAGAAAAGACAAAATCATTCCTTTGTTAGTTTCCACTAGCAAAATTAAAGAGGATAATGATATTATTACAATTGATCCACTTTTGTTATTTCAGCGTATATGCGTATTAAAATATTCGGACGAATATTTTAACCAAAAAACCACATAACTTATGCAGTAGCTCCTTATCCTCTTGCTCTCTTTGAAGATAGTGCAATACGAAAAACAACAAAATCTACATATCTACATTATAAGATCTATTTCCAGAAAATTTTCTTTTTTAATTGATGGACGGATGTTACTACACAGTTGTAAGTGGCAACTAGATGATGATTTCAGTACTATTTGTCAACGTTATGCCAGATATCTACATAACAATAATGGATACAACATTTCTGTCGTATTTGATATAGCGCAAGAGAAATTTTTAGCGAATGCCAAGAATAAGAGTAGGCTCATAGATATGCTACGAGAAACACTTACAGAAAATAATGTATTTTCTTGCTAAGAAAAAGATGATGCTGATAGACTAATAATTGAAACCGCTCTCAATCTGCAATCCGAAAACATTGTTTGGCGTGTGAAGATGTAGATGTTTTAGTTTAATTGACTGAAATAAATTTAATTTCTAAAACCATTCAAAGGTAGGACACCGTAAAGAGCGTACTCTCCTTAGAGCTCAAAAAAAGTATTACCCAAGTGTGAACATCATATTCTGTTCTTACATGCACTCACTGGCTCTGACACGACGTGTCAAAATGCGTTTCCGAAAAATTTTGAGAATTGAACCTACTCGCAAAATGCCGTGACAGGTTTGAAAATGGATGCAGATATATCAATGAAACTTTTGAGGCTAGTGTAACATGCACTCTTACCTTTTACGTTGCCCGAACAAATAAAAAATGTTAATCTATTAAGGTGTAACTTTTTTTGAAAGTGACTGCTAAAAATACTTGCGTTGAACTGCCAACTATACCACCTACTACAGATACTGCTTTTGAACACTTCAAAAGAGTATATCTGCCAATTCAAACAATTCCTGGATGAGAACTATCATCTGAAGAATGGAATGATGCAGCGATCATGCTCCAGAATTTTTACTGAAAAATAATATTTTGCACATGCAAAACAGGATGCGGTCCATCTTGTGGGTGCAGAAAAAGTGGATTAAACTGCACTGCTGCTTACTTAGAATGCAATTATGACAGCTGTACCAATCATTCTCCTATAATCTACATCAACAAGATCGACGAAAACCACAATATTGGAGAATAATGTAAAATATTCTTGACGATAATTCTTTGTTTTGAAAATTGTTATTTTTTGTGGAAATCTAATAAATTAGCATTAAAGTTACTGTGCAAATATAATTAATCAAAATATAGAATTGAAATTGTTACTATAAATATTTCGTATCCCCTTTCGCCTCTCATTTTTTAGTAAATTGTTGTTAACAACTGTTGTAATCGAGATCGGCCAATTTTTGTTTTAACCTTTTCATTTCAGCTTTTAATAATGCAGTCAAACACTCGTACAGAATAATTGACTGGTCCTGAGTTCCCAGGTTTTACAATACTTATGCCTTACGGGGCTCCACTTAAAACTAATAGAAAAATTAAATTCACATAAAAAATGAAATTTTCATTTATTTATGTTAATGAGGAAATATGAACAATATGACAAATTAATACATGGATTATTGACATCGGAATTGGCGCTTGTAGATGCAGTTTGGAACAGGTTATTGAAAATGTTTGTACTATTTGAAGCGCTGTTAGTGGATATTTATCTATATTACTAAAGCAGTAAGCCTTATTTCGAGGAAAGTGGAGGGGACGGTTGGAGTTTGAACCGGGCGGGAAGAAAGGGTCGGCGCGGACGAGCGGGGTCCGTAGGCCCCCGCGAATATTTTTTTTCCGGTAGAGAAACGTCCGAGGAAGATCCGGGCGAAATTTGGAGTCCCTAGCTCGAACGACGGAGGCGCGACGATTTTTCGAAAAATTTCGCCGAAACGTCGCCCCGGGCGAACGGAACGTCGAATCGGCGAGATTTCTTCGGAATCGATAACTCGGATCTTTCGGAGGGCGATCGGAGAGGTCGATCGGGCGAAAATTCCGGCAAAAAGTTCCGAAAAAGCGAAAATAAAATACGTCTCCGAAATCTCTGGGATGGAGTGGATAATTTCTATGGACTTTTGCAGCTATACAAAATATTTATATCGCCTTCGATCGCTACGAAACCCGGACGACAAAAAAGCCTCGAGTTTCGCATTTCGCGCCGCCATAGTTAGATTCTCATAAAACCACGGGAAAACGGAAAAATCTTCCATCGAACGGAGGGCTATCGGCCGACTTTCGCAAATTTTCGCTCTACTTTCCATATTCCGAAAATCTCCGACGGCCAGAAATTCGCGAAATAAACAAACCTCGAGCTGTCAAAATACGGGTTTTTGTTTTAACCATCCTACTTAAGCGGGGTCACCGGGAGAAAGGATTCGACCTTCGAACGATTCCTACATATCTCGAGATCGGGTCCCCGGCGAGAAAACGTCATGTCACGACTTAATTTTCGAATTTGGAAGGTTTTTGAGACCTACATTTTCGAAGAATAGAACGGAAACACGGGGGCGGAGCCGATCACCCTCCCTTACTCTCCTTAAACCGCCGTTTCTCAATCTGACAAGGCAAAGAAAAAGAAGAAGTTTTAAAGAGGACCGTACCCGGAAACATAGGTGAAAAGAGTAGACGGGATATAAACGAACACTTATATCCCCTCTATTCTTTCACTAAACGATCGAATATCCGTCCTGTACGACGGACATCGATGTGTACGGCGGACTGTGCCGTTAAGTTGATAATGTCTAGATGTTCAATATTATCAAGGGCAACAAAAAGAAGAGAAGAAGAAGAAAATTGTAAATAATGTGAGATTGTTTACGTTCAATCAACAAAACCTCAAATAATCATTCCAAGGTAAGTGAACGTAATTTAATGAATATTTAATGCATCGTAATGTATTTTTTTTCAGCATAATGAAGAATCCACATATTTCATATTTACATTCTATGTTCTAACCTATGTATTCCAATGAAAGAAAACAATAATAAATGAGGTATTTTAAACTGAATTTTGTGTGCATCTGTATTGAATTTTTGTTTCAGTTTATAAACGTGGTAGTATTTATTTGACTACAATTATGAAATTACAAAAATGTAAATGGAATTCAATGTATTTGAAGTAAAGTTATTCAAATTAAAATGTATGAGAGTGACTCTTTGAAAGTGAGTTTTTACTTTGAGTGCATATAAGTAGTTTCATTTTAATGAAATATTTATTTTAGATTACAATCCACTTGATAACAAGAAAGAATTAATTGGATCCACTGTAAACAGGTTGGAAAATTAAATGAAAATTAAACAAAGACAATATTAAGCAATAACAAGAAAGTTTCAAGTAAATATAAATGTAATACATCCCTGTTCTCTGATAATAATCTTCGTAGATATTTTTGTGTAAGTAAACCAGTCTGATTAATAATAGTTACAATAGAGTCAGATTTCAAACTCTAAAGGAAAGAGATCAAGTAAATTACCTGCAATTCTTAACTTCAAAATTTATTTGTTGAACAATTCTTCATATAGTTGCCATGAAAACTTGAGCTTTTCAGGATATTCCAATATTTACAAAACACATAAGGTAAATGTTTTGAGCTACTTCTGTGCATAACACATTCTTTTGTATTTGTATTTGTTTAGTCACTGAATAACAGGTAGTCTATACATTTAGAATGTAAAGTTTCTTTCTTATTGGTGTTTGTGGAAAACTTGATAAAATCAGGTGAAGCAAATTATGAAGCTTCATTACAACAGGAACTTTCAGTTCGAGAAAATCACATATTTTGTGGAAAATGCAATTACTTCTTGAAAAATGCTGTGTATAGTTGATGATTTTCGTTAAAGATGGTATTTCATCAGGATACATAATGACAAGACCTATCAGAAGACAATGCATGGTACATAAGAGAAGAAAATATCTGACTGCAACATTCAGAAGGGCTTGAGAAAGTTTAACAGCTCAAAATAATTGAAGGATTGACATTTGAAAAACAATACTGCAAAAGAAGACTGCAGGAACTGAGAAAATTCTGAAGGACTTCCATTAATGCCAAACTCATCGAAAGAGTTCTTCGAAGAAAAGTGAGAGAATTCTATGTAAAATAACTTAAGAGACACACACTTCATTTGAGTAAGAAGTGTGTTCAGGATCTTATTTTTACGATTAACCACCTAAGAACAACAGACTGAATATATAACTGAAAATATTGTGGTTTAGTCTCTATACATTTAGAATATAAAGTTTCTTTTTTATCTGTATTGGTGGAAAACTCGATAAAATCAGGAATATATATAGGGGGTTTTACCCCGACGAGTTGCCCATATATCTGTTCATGCAATCAAACTGATTTCATGAAAAAATATAAATCCACCACCCGGTAATTAATACCATTGCCAGGCAATGATTATAATCAAAACATATCCTGGAGTAATTATATATTTGGATAACGTTAAATGTTATGAGAATATATCAATCTACCAGAATATATACATACTATAGCATCATCAGACAATGATATCAATGTACCAACGAGTAGTGTCAGAAGCTTTCTCCCCGGAAAAATCCAGTGTACGGACCTTAGTCAAGTAACACTGAATGTTACTCATTAATAGTTTCCTTTGTGTGAAGTGGTGAACGATATATATACAGGGTGTTTCCGAATAAGATGTCATAAATGAAGGATGCGAATCCCTTAATGATTTAAGCAAGAAAGTTCGAAGAACCAATGGTCAAAAAATGCTTCGTTGCCGAGATACAGGGTGTTAAAGTTGAGAAAATTTTTCGATTTTCTCTCGATAAAACCTAGACTTCTCAAGATTTCGGGCTCAAATTTTCCACATAAGCTATTAAACACAATCTGAATCACCACGTGAGGCCAGATTTTGGAACAGTATACAGGGTGATACTTTTTCATGGGCCATGTTCCATTTTTACCCTCGGAACTTTTTTTTGGTACACCACTGGTACTAGCAAAAATAAAATCGAATAGATCATTCAATTTGAAATTTTTTTTAACTCTTGCATTTTGATCGTAACTATCACCGTTTCTGAGATATTAATTATTGAAAATAATCCAATAGTTTTCCCATATCGAAGCCATGGAGATATTATCTTAATAACTGATGCAATTTTTCAGGAATTGAGCTAAAATTTACATCAAATATCTCCTTATTGTATGTTTATAACGAAATGAGGCAGAAATTCCTGAAAGTATACAGGGTGTTATTTTTTCACGTGCATTTTCCTCTTTTTGCCCCCTGAACTTTTTTGTGGTGCGCTACTGGTATATTCTGATAACAGAATCAAACAGATTATTCAAAGTGAAAACTTTTCTGTTCCTTGTATTTTTCCGTATCTGCCACCATTTTCGAAAAATTAATCAACAACGCCTGAACAGGCTACCCCTTTGCCTCCGTATATTTTTTCGGTGCATAACTGACGTTTTTCGTAATCAGAAACGGATTTTTCATTTAATTCGGATAATTTTGTGCTCATCTTGATCCTCATGTCTTTCACCGTTTTGAATTGAAAATCATCAGAATTTATCGTGTCTTCCTCATATCAGAACACGTTGGTGATATCAAAAGGCTTAGTAGGCTCTGATACAATTTTGCAAATGAAATCATAAAAAAAAAACTTGACACTTCAATGATTGTAAGTTTTGTCATTAAGTTTGTTGTGCCTACAATTGAAACAGCTGTAAGTAGTAACCAATAATCTTTGAAATGGTTTTCACTAATGCAGAAATGGCCGATATACATTTCATGTACGGTGTGGCTGAAGGAAACGCAGTGCACGCAAGGCGTTTGTATCAAGAACGCTTCCCTAATCGAATAATTCCTGATAGGCGTACGTTTTCTGACATCCACAGAAGATTGAGAGAACAGGGTACATTCAAACCGAATCATGACTTGAAAGGGCAAATCGGACAATAAGGACCCCGGAAATCGAAGAGGCAGTCCTAAATTGTATAGATGAGGATCCTCAGCTGAGTACAAGAAAAATTGGAAGAGAGTTGAATATCTCATTTGTATTGGTCTGGAAAATTCTCCATGATTTCTTGCTTTACCCATACCATATTCAACGCGTCCAAGCTCTACTACCCCGCGATTTTCCTAAGCGACTCAATTTCTGCCGATGGTTCCTTCATAAAACAATAAAACACATTTTTGAATTCGAATTCAATGATCAGGGAAATGATATCACCCTTTATACTTTCTCATAAATCCTACCAATCTAGTGGTGCAGATCTTGAAATGTGAACTTTGTTTGAAATTCGAGCTCAAGGTCTTCACAAATTGCCGAAATAACATGAAAAATATCTTCATGCTTTCAATACGGAAGGGACTATACGATTACTTTTCTTGATTAATATCTCGAAAATGGTGGCAGATACGGAAAAATACAAAGAACAGAAAAGTTTTCACTTTGAATTTGATTCTGTTTTCAGAATATACCAGTAGCGCACCACAAAAAAGTTCAGGGGGCAAAAAGAGGAAAATGCACGTGAAAAAATAACACCCTGTATACTGTCAGGAATTTCTGCCTCATTTTGTTATAAACATACAATAAGGAGATATCTGATGTAAATTTTAGCTCAATTCCTGAAAAATTGCATCAGTTATTAAGATAATATCTCCTTGGCTTCGATATGGGAAAACTATTGGATTATTTTCAATAATTAATATCTCAGAAACGGTGATAGTTACGGTCAAAATGCAGGAGTCAAAAAAAATTTCAAATTGAATGGTCTATTCAATTTTATTTTTTGCTAGTGCCAGTGGCGTACCAAAAAGAAGTTCCGAGAGTAAAAATGGAACATGGCCCATGAAAAAGTATCACCCTGTATACTGTTCCAAAATTTGGCCTCACGCGGTGATTCAGATTGTGTTTAGTAGCTTATGTGGAAAATTTGAGCCCGAAATTTTGAGGAGTCTAGGTTTTATCGAGAGAAAATCGAAAAATTTTCTCAACTTTAACACCCTGTATCTCGGCAACGAAGCATTTTTGACCATTGGTTCTTCGAACTTTATTGCTCAAATCATTCAGGATTCGCATCCTTCATTTATGACATCTTATTCGAAACACCTGTATATATATATATATATATATATATATATATATATATATATATATATATATATATATATATATATATATATATATATATATATATATATATATATATATATATATATATATATATATATATATATATATATAAGAAGCAAAAGATCAAAGAACTTAAAATTGGTGTTTCACCAGGATATATAATAACAAGACCTATCATAAGACAATGCATGGTACAGGAAGAAGGGATCTGACTGCAATCTGCAATATTCAGAAGGGCTTGAGAAAGTTTAACAGCTCATAATGATTGACATTTGAAAAACAATACTGTAAAAAAAGGCTGCAGGAACTGAGAAAATTCTGAAGGACTTACATTAATGCCAAACTCTTCGAAAGACTTCTTCGAAGAAAAGTGAGAGAATTATATGTAAAATAACTCAAGAAACACACACTTCATATGAGGAAGAAGTGTATTCAGGATCTTATTTTCACGATTAACCACCTTAGAACAACAGACTGAATATATAACTGAAAATATTGTGGTTTCGTCTCTATACATTTAGAATATAAAGTTTCTTGTTTATTGGTATTGGTAGGAAACTCGATAAAAAAGGAATATATATATACATATATATATATATATATATATATATATATATATATATATATATATATATATATATATATATAATAATAATAATAATAATAATATAGCCTCAGGGCTCAGGAACATTGTTTCTGAGTACGGGCTTAGCGAACCCAGGTACCCAAGCTGAACCTGGCAGTAGGTATAAAATGCAACCTATCCAATGATGTACAATCTAAGGAATAAACGGGTGAATCGACATTGTACCACCATAACCTCTTGTCGCGTTCAAGATTTAGGAAGAGGGTCTTGTTCGGAAAGTGAGTCACAGTCTCCTCGGTTAGCGACGGAAGCAGCGCGATATCGAGTAGGGATACTGCAACACAAAACCGAGTGGGAAATAACATCAACACCTCTCAACCGACTCTTGATGTTTCAACGGCGGCGCAAGCCATTATGCCTACGACCACGAGAGCCGGACTCCTAGGAAACGCATGAAGTGGACTCCAGAAATGAATACCTTCATTATGCGTTCCTATTACAAGATTACAAACTTGGAATCGGAAATGACAGCATACAGATACGCGTTACATCTTGCGTTCATAGAAAAATATCCTGAATTACAGCACATATCCGAGCAGAGAATTTCGGATCAACGAAGAACAATCGTTAAAAACAGGCTACTTTCTTCAGAAGCGCTGCAAAGCTTACGAGAAGAGGTCATAATGGAACTCAGAAGCGAAAATGATACTCATAACGGTATACCTGCTGGAGTCAATGAAAGTGTTACAGATAACATCGAAGCCACGGAAACGAATATTAATATGGAACGCCCTCTTGAGCCGAATCAGCAGAACGAATATATGTATTTAGCAAGATCAGAACTCAACAGAGCAATAACTGAATTCAGTGGTAGTAACCCAACTAAAAGACCTAAACTGCCCAAACTCAAGACGAACAAGAACACCAATATCATCCTAGCAAGTGTAAACTCAATGTTTGAAGAATATACCGACCAGAACACCTTGGAGAAGATTCACACTTTGACTTACTGTGGAGCAGTAGCGGTTCTTCGACTTCACAAACAACAAATCTCCACAACTCTGATTCAAGCTGAGCCAAAAAGCGTCAGAAAACCACCATGGCAAAAACGACTGGAGAAGGATATTGATAATATTAGAGCAGAAATCGGTCGCCTCACAGAATTCCTGAGAAACAGAAAACCCTCAAGGCGCTTGAAATCACATATACGCAAAATTTTTAGGAAAATTGGTACGAACACAAAACACCCTGATCACAAACAACACATCGACGTGTATATGGACACTTTGAAACAGAAACTCCAAGCAAAAGCAAAGAGGCTTTCAAGATACGTCAAGTGTACTGAAAGGAAACACCAAAACCAAAGGTTCCTCCAAAACGCTGCCAATTTTCATAAGGAAATAACAAAACTGCGACCAACAATAACAGAGAAGTACCTGACGCACAGTGCTTGACCGACTATTGGTCATCACTATGGTCGAACCCCAAAGAACACAATAGAGATGCGGAATGGATCACGAATGAAAAGAACGCCTCGATATCAGACATATGGACTTCGATGGAATAACGGAGGAAGAAATTACAGCAGTAATTGGAGCGACCAACAATTGGAAGGCCACTGGTATAGATAATATCCACAACTACTGGTACAAGAAGTTTGATAAGCTCCATGGAGCCCTAGCGAAACAGATCACGTATGTTCTTCAACATCCCAAGAAAACACCCACTTTCCTAACGCAAGGCTTAACATATATGCTACCTAAGAGCGATAGAACACAGGATCCGTCTCAATATAGGCCAATCACTTGCCTGCCAACACTCTACAAAATACTCACTTCATGCATATCCAATCGAATATACCAACACCTTGACGACAACAATATATTAGCAGAGGAGCAGAAAGGATGCAGAAAGAAACACCACGGGTGCAAGGAACAACTCATCATCGATTCTGTGATAATGAAACAGGCACACGTAGGGCATCGCAATGTTCATTCAGCTTTTCTCGATTATCTGAAAGCATTCGATAGTACGGCCCATTCTTGGCTTGTTGAAGTATTGCAGATATACAAAATTCACCCAGCCCTGGTAGAGTTCTTGAAGACAACAATGACACACTGGCGCACGTCTCTGCAGGTCAACATGAACAATAAATCAATTAAAACCGACGAGATACCCATACGTCGTGGAATTTTTCAAGGAGACTCTTTGAGTCCACTATGGTTCTGTTTGGCAATGAACCCATTGTCCTCAATGCTCAATAGAACTGGATACGGATTTAGGATAAAAGCAGAAAGGAATTATCATACAATCTCCCACCTGCTGTATATGGATGACATCAAATTATATGCTTCGAACAAGAAGCAATTGGATGATTTGCTGAAAACTGTCAGTGAGTTCTCGGCAGATGTTCATATGAAATTCGGGATTGAAAATGTAAGACCCTGAACGTTCAAAGAGGAAAGTCATAGATGGTGAAACACAACTTCCAAACGGTGACATTATACAGTGCATGAGAGATGGCGAAACATATAAATATCTGGGATACCAACAAGCCAGATTGTTAGACCAAAAACAATCAAAGGAGAAGATTCGTTCAGAATACAGTCAGCGTCTGAAGTCTGTGCTGAAATCGATGTTGAACTCGGGAATCTAGTCAAGGCAATTAACACCTACGCCATTCCAGTGTTGCTTTACTCATTTGGAATAATCAGATGGACTAAGACGGAGCTAGATGATATTCAAAGGCAGACCCGAACGATGCTGACAAAGTACAATAATCATCATCCAAAATCGTCTGTGATACGAACAACTTTGAAGCGGAAAGAAGGAGGACGCGGATTAATAGATGTTGTCAATTTACACACGGAACAGATAAGAAATCTCAGAGAATTCTTCTCAGCAAAAGCTCTCACTTCTGACCTACATAGAGTGGTATCGTTGGCTGATAAGGGATATACACCTCTAAATCTTGCTACCAGAGATGACCTGCTGAAACTACCATTCCTATCAGATACTGAAAAACAAGAGCAATGGTCAAGAAAGGAATTGCATGGACGACATCACCATGAGATTAATCAACCACACATCGACAAAGAAGCCTCCAACAAATGGTTGATGAAAGGAGAATTATTCGCGGAAACAGAGGGACTCCTTATGGCCATCCAAGACCAAGTGATCGCTACAAACAACTACAAAAAATTTATTATGAAGGACGGAACATTACAAACAGATAGGTGCAGAAAATGCCATATAAGATCGGAGACGATACAGCATATTACGTCCGGATGCGAACAACTGGCCAATACAGACTATCTTCACAGGCATAATCAAGTGTGCAACATTATCCATCAGAAACTTGCACACAAGTACGGACTTCTGAATACATTCCAGCCATATTACAAGTATCGACCGGCGCCCGTATTGGGAAATGACTCTATCAGATTATACTACGATAGGCCTATTATCACTGACAGAATGGTGACGAATAATAGGCCGGACATAGTGGTGTATGATAAGAGAGCCAAAACAGCAATGCTGGTGGATGTCGCCATACCAAATAATAACAACGTGCTGAATAAGTTCCAGGAGAAAAAGTCCAAATACACAGACCTTGCTATTGAGATCAAGCAGATGTGGCACCTCGAGAAAATAGATATTGTTCCTGTCATCGTATCCTCGACTGGTTTAATACCCAAAACTTTGCATGATAGCCTTAAGAAATTAGAATTGCATAAGAATACCTATATAGAAATGCAAAAAGCTGTAATTCTTAATACATGTAGGATAGTTAGGAAATTTCTGTCAAGTATATTGTAATCGAGCCTATTCCCTTTGATTGCTAAATCTGGGAAAGGTAAATTATATCCAGCTACTAGCTGAGATAGTGCATAAGTCCACGATAATAATAATATTACAGACAGAATGGTGACGAATAATAGGCCGGACATAGTGGTGTATGATAAGAGAGCCAAAACAGCAATGCTGGTGGATGTCGCCATACCAAATAATAACAACGTGCTGAATAAGTTCCAGGAGAAAAAGTCCAAATACACAGACCTTGCTATTGAGATCAAGCAGATGTGGCACCTCGAGAAAATAGATATTGTTCCTGTCATCGTATCCTCGACTGGTTTAATACCCAAAACTTTGCATGATAGCCTTAAGAAATTAGAATTGCATAAGAATACCTATATAGAAATGCAAAAAGCTGTAATTCTTAATACATGTAGGATAGTTAGGAAATTTCTGTCAAGTATATTGTAATCGAGCCTATTCCCTTTGATTGCTAAATCTGGGAAAGGTAAATTATATCCAGCTACTAGCTGAGATAGTGCATAAGTCCACGATAATAAATAATAATATCAAAGTGTAAACTCAATGTTTGAAGAATATACCGACCAGAACACCTTGGAGAAGATTCACACTTTGATTTACTGTGGAGCAGTAGCGGTTCTTCGACTTCACAAACAACAAATCTCCACAACTCTGATTCAAGCTGAGCCAAAAAGCGTCAGAAAACCACCATGGCAAAAACGACTGGAGAAGGATATTGATAATATTAGAGCAGAAATCGGTCGCCTCACAGAATTCCTAAGAAACAGAAAACCCTCAAGGCGCTTGAAATCACATATACGCAAACTTTATAGGAAAATTGGTACGAACACAAAACGCCCTGATCACAAACAACACATCGACGTGTATATGGACACTTTGAAACAGAAACTCCAAGCAAAAGCAAAGAGGCTTTCAAGATACGTCAAGTGTACTGAAAGGAAACACCAAAACCAAAGGTTCCTCCAAAACGCTGCCAATTTTCATAAGGGAAATAACAAAACTGCGACCAACAATAACAGAGAAGTACCTGACGCACAGTGCTTGACCGACTATTGGTCATCAATATGGTCGAACCCCAAAGAACACAATAGAGATGCGGAATGGATCACGAATGAAAAAGAACGCCTCGATATCAGACATATGGACTTCGATGGAATAACGGAGGAAGAAATTACAACAGTAATTGGAGCGACCAATAATTGGAAGGCCACAGGTATAGATAATATCCACAACTACTGGTACAAGAAGTTTGATAAGCTCCATGGAGCCCTAGCGAAACAGCTCACGTATGTTCTTCAACATCCCAAGAAAACACCCACTTTCCTAACGCAAGGCTTAACATATATGCTACCTAAGAGCGATAGAACACAGGATCCGTCTCAATATAGGCCAATCACTTGCCTGCCAACACTCTACAAAATACTCACTTCATGCATATCCAATCGAATATACCAACACCTTGACGACAACAATATATTAGCAGAGGAGCAGAAAGGATGCAGAAAGAAACACCACGGGTGCAAGGAACAACTCATCATCGATTCTGTGATAATGAAACAGGCACACGTAGGGCATCGCAATGTTCATTCAGCTTTTCTCGATTATCTGAAAGCATTCGATAGTACCGCCCATTCTTGACTTGTTGAAGTATTGCAGATATACAAAATTCACCCAGCCCTGGTAGAGTTCTTGAAGACAACAATGACACACTGGCGCACGTCTCTGCAGGTCAACATGAACAATAAATCAATTAAAACCGACGAGATACCCATACGTCGTGGAATTTTTCAAGGAGACTCTTTGAGTCCACTATGGTTCTGTTTGGCAATGAACCCATTGTCCTCAATGCTCAATAGAACTGGATACGGATTTAGGATAAAAGCAGAAAGGAATTATCATACAATTTCCAACCTGCTGTATATGGATGACATCAAATTATATGCTTCGAACAAGAAGCAACTGGATGATTTGCTGAAAACTGTCAGTGAGTTCTCGGCAGATGTTCATATGAAATTCGGGATTGAAAAATGTAAGACCCTGAACATTCAAATAGGGAAAGTCATAGATGGTGAAACACAACTTCCAAACGGTGACATTATACAGTGCATGAGAGATGGCGAAACATACAAATATCTGGGATACCAACAAGCCAGATTGTTAGACCAAAAACAATCAAAGGAGAAGATTCGTTCAGAATACAGTCAGCGTCTGAAGTCTGTGCTGAAATCTAGGTTGAACTCGGGGAATCTAGTCAAGGCAATTAACACCTACGCCATTCCAGTGTTGCTTTACTCATTTGGAATAATCAGATGGACTAAGACGGAGCTAGATGATATTCAAAGGCAGACCCGAACGATGCTGACAAAGTACAACAATCATCATCCAAAATCGTCTGTGATACGAACAACTTTGAAGCGTAAAGAAGGAGGACGCGGATTAATAGATGTTGTCAATTTACACACCGAACAGATAAGAAATCTCAGAGAATTCTTCTCAGCAAAAGCTCTCACTTCTGACCTACATATAGTGGTATCGTTGGCTGATAAGGGATATACACCTCTAAATCTTGCTACCAGAGATGACCTGCTGAATCTACCATTCCTATCAGATACTGAAAAACAAGAGCAATGGTCAAGAAAGGAATTGCATGGACGACATCACCATGAGATTAATCAACCACACATCGACAAAGAAGCCTCCAACAAATGGTTGATGAAAGGAGAATTATTCGCGGAAACAGAGGGATTCCTTATGGCCATCCAAGACCAAGTGATCGCTACAAACAACTACAAAAAATTTATTATGAAGGACGGAACATCACAAACAGATAGGTGCAGAAAATGCCATATAAGATCGGAGACGATACAGCATATTACGTCCGGATGCGAACAACTGGCCAATACAGACTATCTTCACAGGCATAATCAAGTGTGCAACATTATCCATCAGAAACTTGCACACAAGTACGGACTTCTGAATACATTCCAGCCATATTACAAGTATCAACCGGCGCCCGTATTGGAAAATGACTCTATCAGATTATACTACGATAGGCCTATTATCACTGACAGAATGGTGACGAATAATAGGCCGGACATAGTGGTGTATGATAAGAGAGCCAAGACAGCAATGCTGGTGGATGTCGCCATACCAAATAATAACAACGTGCTGAATAAGTTCCAGGAGAAAAGTCCAAATACACAGACCTTGCTATTGAGATCAAGCAGATGTGGCACCTCGACAAAATAGATATCGTTCCTGTCATCGTATCCTCGACTGGTTTAATACCCAAAACTTTGCATGATAGCCTTAGGAAATTAGAATTGCATAAGAATACCTATATAGAAATGCAAAAAGCTGTAATTCTTAATACATGTAGGATAGTTAGGAAATTTATGTCAAGTATATTGTAATCGAGCCTATTCCCTTTGATTGCTAAATCTGGGAAAGGTAAATTATATCCAGCTACTAGCTGAGATAGTGCATAAGTCCACCATAATAAATAATAATAATAAACCACACATCGACAAAGAAGCCTCCAACAAATGGTTGATGAAAGGAGAATTATTCGCGGAAACAGAGGGATTCCTTATGGCCATCCAAGACCAAGTGATCGCTACAAACAACTATAAATAATAATAATAATAATATATAGCCTCAGGGGCTCAGGAACATTGTTTCTGAGTACGGGCTTAGCGAACCCGAGGTACCCAAGCTGAACCTGGCAGTAGGTATAAAATGCAACTAATCCAATGATGTACAATCTAAGGAATAAACGGGTGAATCGACATTGTACCACCATAACCTCTTGTCGCGTTCAAGATTTAGGAAGAGGGTCTTGTTCGGAAAGTGAGTCACAGTCTCCCTCGGTTAGCGACGGGAGCAGCGTGATATCGAGTAGGGATACTGCAACACAAAACCAAGTGGGAAATAACATCGATACCTCCCAGCCGACTCTTGATGTTTCAACGGCGGCGCAAGCCATTATGCCTACGACCACGAGAGCCGGACTCCCTAGGAAACGCATGAAGTGGACCCCAGAGATGAATTCCTTCATTATGCGTTCCTATTAAAAGATTACAAACTTGGAATCAGAAATGACAGCATACAGATACGCGTTACATCTTGCGTTCGTAGAAAAATATCCTGAATTACAGCACATATCCGAGCAGAGAATTTCGGATCAAAGAAGAACAATCGTTAAAAACAGGCTACTTTCTTCAGAAACGCTGCAAAGCATACGAGAAGAGGTCATAATGGAACTTAGAAGCGAAAATGATACTCATAACGGTATACCTGCTGGAGTCAATGAAAGTGTTACAGATAACATCGAAGCCACGGAAACGAATATTAACATGGAACGCCCTCCTGAGCAGAATCAGCGGGACGAATATATGTATTTAGCAAGATCGGAACTCAACAGAGCAATAACTGAATTCAGTGGTAGTAACCCAACTAAAAGACCTAAACTGCCCAAACTCAAGACGAACAAGAACACCAATATTATCCTAGCAAGCGTGAATTCAGTGTTTGAAGAATATACCGACCAGAACACCTTGGAGAAGATTCACACTTTGATTTACTGTGGAGCAGTAGCGGTTCTTCGACTTCACAACCAACAAATCTCCACAACTCTGATTCAAGCTGAGACAAAAAGTGTCCGAAAACCACCATGGCAAAAACGACTGGAGAGGGATATTGATAATATTAGAGCAGAAATCGGTCGCCTCACAGAATTCCTAAGAAACAGAAAACCCTCAAGGCGCTTGAAATCACATATACGCAAACTTTATAGGAAAATTGGTACGAACACAAAACGCCCTGATCACAAACAACACATCGACGTATATATGGACACTTTGAAACAGAAACTCCAAGCAAAATCAAAGAGGCTTTCAAGATACGTCAAGTGTACTGAAAGGAAACACCAAAACCAAAGGTTCCTCCAAAACGCAGCAAATTTTCATAAGGGAAATAACAAAAATGCGACCAACAATAACAGAGAAGTACCTGACGCACAGTGCTTGACCGACTATTGGTCATCACTATGGTCGAACCCCAAAGAACACAATAGAGATGCGGAATGGATCACGAATGAAAAAGAACGCCTCGATATCAGACATATGGACTTCGATGGAATAACGGAGGAAGAAATCACAACAGTAGTTCGAGCGACCAACAATTGGAAGGCCACAGGTATAGATAATATCCACAACTACTGGTACAAGAAGTTTGATAAGCTCCATGGAGCCCTAGCGAAACAGCTCACATATGTTCTTCAACATCCCAAGAAAACACCCACTTTCCTAACGCAAGGCTTAACATATATGCAACCTAAGAGCGATAGAACACAGGATCCGTCTCAATATAGGCCAATCACGTGCCTGCCAACACTCTACAAAATACTCACCTCATGCATATCCAATCGAATATACCAACACCTTGACGACAACAGTATATTAGCAGAGGAGCAGAAAGGATGCAGAAAGAAACACCACGGGTGCAAGGAACAACTCATCATCGATTCTGTGATAATGAAACAGGCACACGTAGGGCATCGCAATGTTCATTCAGCTTTTCTCGATTATCTGAAAGCATTCGATAGTACCGCCCATTCTTGGCTTGTTGAAGTATTGCAGATATACAAAATTCACCCAGCCCTGGTAGAGTTCTTGAAGACAACAATGACACACTGACGCACGTCTCTGCAGGTCAACATGAACAATAAATCAATTAAAACCGACGAGATACCCATACGTCGTGGAATTTTTCAAGGAGACTCTTTGAGTCCACTATAGTTCTGTTTGGCAATGAACCCATTGTCCTCAATGCTCAATAGAACAGGATACGGATTTAGGATAAAAGCAGAAAGGAATTATCATACAATCTCCCACCTGCTGTATATGGATGACATCAAATTATATGCTTCGAACAAGAAGCAATTGGATGATTTGCTGAAAACTGTCAGTGAGTTCTCGGCAGATGTTCATATGAAATTCGGGATTGCAAAATGTAAGACCCTGAACATTCAAAGAGGGAAAGTCATAGATGGTGAAACACAACTTCCAAACGGTGATATTATACAGTGCATGAGAGATGGCGAAACATACAAATATCTGGGATACCAACAAGCCAGATTGCTAGACCAAAAACAATCAAAGGAGAAGATTCGTTCAGAATACAGTCAGCGTCTGAAGTCTGTGCTGAAATCGATGTTGAACTCGGGGAATTTAGTCAAGGCAATTAACACCTACGCCATTCCAGTGTTACTTTACTCATTTGGAATAATCAGATGGACTAAGACAGAACTGGATGATATTCAAAGGCAGACCCGAACGATGCTAACAAAGTACAACAACCATCATCCAAAATCGTCTGTGATACGACGAACTTTGAAGCGGAAAGAAGGAGGACGCGGATTGATAGATGTAGTCAATTTACACACCGAACAGATAAAAAAATCTCAGAGAATTCTTCTCAGAAAAAGCTCTCACTTCTGACCTACATAGAGCGGTATCGTTGGCTGATAAGGGATATACACCTCTAAATCTTGCTACCAGAGATGACCTGCTGAATCTACCATTCCTATCAGATACTGAAAAACAAGAGCAATGGTCAAGAAAGGAATTGCATGGACGACATCACCATGAGATTAATCAACCACACATCGACAAAGAAGCCTCCAACAAATGGTTGATGAAAGGAGAATTATTCGCGGAAACAGAGGATTCCTTATGGCCATCCAAGACCAAGTGATCGCTACAAACAACTACAAAAATTTATTATGAAGGACGGAACATTACAAACAGATAGATGCAGAAAATGCCATATAAGATCGGAGACTATACAGCATATTACGTCCGGATGTGAACAACTGGCCAATACAGACTATCTTCACAGGCATAATAAAGTGTGCAACATTATCCATCAGAAACTTGCACACAAGTACGGACTTCTGAATACATTCCAGCCATATTACAAGTATCAACCGGCACCCGTATTGGAAAATGACTCTATCAGATTATACTACGATAGGCCTATTATCACTGACAGAATGGTGACGAATAATAGGCCGGACATAGTGGTGTATGATAAGAGAGCCAAAACAGCAATGCTGGTGGATGTCGCCATACCGAATAATAACAACGTGCTGAATAAGTTCCAGGAGAAAAAGTCCAAATACACAGACCTTGCTATTGAGATCAAGCAGATGTGGCACCTCGAGAAAATAGATATTGTTCCTGTCATCGTATCCTCCACTGGGTTAATACCAAAAACTTTGCATGATAGCCTTAAGAAATTAGAATTGCATAAGAATACCTATGTAGAAATGCAAAAAGCTGTTATTCTTAATACATGTAGAATAGTTAGGAAATTTATGTCAAGTATATTGTAATCGAGCCTATTCCCTTTGATTGCTGAATCTGGGAAAGGTAAATTATATCCAGCTAACAGCTGAGATAGTGCATAAGTCCACGATAATAAATAATAATAGGGCATCGCAATGTTCATTCAGCTTTTCTCGATTTTCTGAAAGCATTCGATAGTACCGCCCATTCTTGGCTTGTTGAAGTATTGCAGATATACAAAATTCACCCAGCCCTGGTAGAGTTCTTGAAGACAACAATGACACACTGGCGCACGTCTCTGCAGGTCAACATGAACAATAAATCAATTAAAACCGACGAGATACCCATACGTCGTGGAATTTTTCAAGGAGACTCTTTGAGTCCATTATGGTTCTGTTTGGCAATGAACCCATTGTCCTCAATGCTCGATAGAACTGGATACGGATTTAGGATAAAAGCAGAAAGGAATTATCATACAATCTCCCACCTGCTGTATATGGATGACATCAAATTATATGCTTCGAACAAGAAGCAATTGGATGATTTGCTGAAAACTGTCAGTGAGTTCTCGGCAGATGTTCATATGAAATTCGGGATTGAAAAATGTAAGACCCTGAACATTCAAAGAGGAAAGTCATAGATGGTGAAACACAACTTCCAAACGGTGACATTATACAGTGCATGAGAGATGGCGAAACATACAAATATCTGGGATACCAATAAGCCAGATTGTTAGACCAAAAACAATCAAAGGAGAAGATTCGTTCAGAATACAGTCAGCGTCTGAAGTCTGTGCTGAAATCGATGTTGAACTCGGGGAATCTAGTCAAGGCAATTAACACCTACGCCATTCCAGTGTTGCTTTACTCATTTGGAATAATCAGATGGACTAAGACGGAGCTAGATGATATTCAAGGGCAGACCCGAACGATGCTGACAAAGTACAACAATCATCATCCAAAATCGTCTGTGATACGAACAACTTTGAAGCGGAAAGAAGGAGGACGCGGATTAATAGATGTTGTCAATTTACACACCGAACAGATAAGAAATCTCAGAGAATTCTTCTCAGCAAGAGCTCTCACTTCTGACCTACATAGAGTGGTATCGTTGGCTGATAAGGGATATACACCTCTAAATCTTGCTACCAGAGATGACCTGCTGAATCTACCATTCTTATCAGATACTGAAAAACAAGAGCAATGGTCAAGAAAGGAATTGCATGGACGACATCACCATGAGATTAATCAACCACACATCGACAAAGAAGCCTCCAACAAATGGTTGATGAAAGGAGAATTATTACCGGAAACAGAGGGATTCCTTATGGCCATCCAAGACCAAGTGATCGCTACAAACAACTACAAAAAATTTATTATGAAGGACGGAACATTACAAACAGATAGATGCAGAAAATGCCATATAAGATCGGAGACGATACAGCATATTACGTCCGGATGCGAACAACTGGCCAATACAGACTATCTTCACAGGCATAATCAAGTGTGCAACATTATCCATCAGAAACTTGCACACAAGTACGGACTTCTGAATACATTCCAGCCATATTACAAGTATCAACCGGCGCCCGTATTGGAAAATGACTCTATCAGATTATACTACGATAGGCCTATTATCACTGACAGAATGGTGACGAATAATAGGCCGGACATAGTGGTGTATGATAAGAGAGCCAAGACAGCAATGCTGGTGGATGTCGCCATACCAAATAATAACAACGTGCTGAATAAGTTCCAGGAGAAAAGTCCAAATACACAGACCTTGCTATTGAGATCAAGCAGATGTGGCACCTCGACAAAATAGATATCGTTCCTGTCATCGTATCCTCGACTGGTTTAATACCCAAAACTTTGCATGATAGCCTTAAGAAATTAGAATTGCATAAGAATACCTATATAGAAATGCAAAAAGCTGTAATTCTTAATACATGTAGGATAGTTAGGAAATTTATGTCAAGTATATTGTAATCGAGCCTATTCCTTTGATTGCTAAATCTGGGAAAGGTAAATTATATCCAGCTACTAGCTGAGATAGTGCATAAGTCCACGATAATAATAATACTTTAATAAATCAAAAACCATACAGGTGTAGATTCAGTCAAAAATACAAATAAACATGTAGAAAATACACAAAATTCAGATCACAATAATTTCTTGAAATCATTTTCTTGTAGGAACTCTCCTATATTATAGTAACTTTTATCAATAAGAAAATATTTGAGTTTTTGTTTTTGCACTTTAATTGATAATGACTTAAATTTTTCTGGAAACTTATTCCACACTGACAGTAAACTATAAGTTACATTTTTTGTAAATATGAATAGTTGGGCTTATCCTCTTGAAGAATATTTTTCCTCTTGTATTATAGGAATGTTGGAGTTGAAGATCTTTGAAATCATTATGGTTATTTAAAATGAACATCACTGATTCATAGATATATAGACCATACAGTGTTAAGATGTTGAAATTCTTGAATATGTTCCTGCACGTTTCATATTGATTCATGCCAAAGATGATTCTTAGGCATCTTTTTTGTAAAGAAAAATTCGCTCCGCTTCTGTAGATCTTCCCAGAAGATGATACCATATCTTATCCTAGAATGAACGTAGGCGTGATAGGCAGTCAGAGCAGCATCCAGCCCTATCATCCGTATAGTCCGCAATGCATAGCCATAGCGTGCTATCATTGGTGAAATCTTCTCAACGTGACTACACCAGTTGAGATTACGATCAATATTCACTCCTAGAAAAGACAGGTCTTCAACTGACTCAACTTCACAGTCTTGGAATCTTAAATTAAGTTGTTCTTTCTTTTCCCTGAATAACAAAAGTTTTGTTTTTCCAGATTTAGCATCAAGTTGTTATTAAGGAACCATTCATTCATATTTTTCATGTCAGTCTCAAGACTTTTCATACATTCATTTTGATTTTAGCTTTACATATTACTGATGCATCATCTGCAAACATTATGACATCGTTGTTGGTAGTCTGAACTAGATCATTTTTATATATTATGTAGAGCAAAGGTCCCAATATAGAACCCTGCGGTACACAGTTTAATACTTGTTTGGAATCAGATCGTATTATATTTCCGTTTTTCCTCTACTTATTGTCTTTTGGGTTCTTTTGAATAGATATGATCCAATGAGCTGTAATGCTACCCTCTTATACCATATTTCTCCAGCTTATTCAGTAACTTCTCATGGTTGACTCTGTCAAAAGCTTTTGACAGGTCCAGACAGAAGGCCGCTGTAGTATTATTTTGATTTAGTGACCTGATGATAGAAGTAAGTGCTTGATATATTGCATTCAATGTTGACCTTCCCTGTCTAAATCCAAACTGTTGTTTCACAAGTATGTTGTTTGCTTCAAAAACTGCATTAATTTGTCAAAATTATACGCTCAAATATTTTATTCACATTGGAAAGCAATGATATTGGCTTATAATTATCAATATTTTCTTTGCTACCCTTTTTATAGATGGGTTTCACCATTGCTTCTTTTAATCTTTGTGGATACTTTCCTGTTTGTAGAATCTGGTTTATAATGTGAGTAAGTGGAGTTTTTATAATTGATGCACAATTCTTGAGTACTTTTACTGGTATATTATCACTTCCAACTGAACTTTTATTTTTAATTGTAAAATATATTGGTACGTTTCTTGCTCTATAAGTGGACTTAAAAATATGCTATTGTTGCAGGATTTGATGTTATTGTTGTCCGCATCAATACCACTATTGCTTGTATTTGTACTGATAAAATGGGAATTGAATTGGTTGAGTACAGTTTCTTCATTTTGGTGGGGAAATGAATTGAAAATTATGTCATTATTATTATTCTTTTTGTTTGTGATAGTGTTGACTAACTTCCATGTGGCTTTTATTTTGTTTTCAGACTGTGTTATATAGTTCCTATGACTTATCATTTTAGCCTGTTTCACAACCTGCTTCAGTATACTGCAATATCTTTTGTAATGGTCCTTTGATATTATTCCTTCTTGTACTTCTTCCCACATTGATCTTTTCGGTTACTTGAAATTTTTATCCCTGTTATATATATATATATATATATATATATATATATATATATATATCCACAAAAAGCAAAAATCAAAGAACTTAAAATTGATGTTTCACCAGGATATATAATAACCAGACCTATCATAAGACAATGCATGGTACATAGGTACATAAGGAAAGAAGAGATCTGACTGCAATCTGCAATATTCAGAAGGGCTTGAGAAAGTTTAACAGCTCATAATGATTGACATTTGAAAAACAATACTGTAAAAAAAGGCTGCAGGAACTGAGAAAATTCTGAAGGACTTACATTATTGCCAAACTCTTCGAAAGACTTCTTCGAAGAAAAGTGAGAGAATTCTATGTAAAATAACTCAAGAAACACACACTTCATATGAGGAAGAAGTGTATTCAGGATCTTATTTTCACGATTAACCACCTTATAAAGAACAACAGACTGAATATAAGACTGAAAATATTTATGGTTTTCCCTCATCTGAAGAAGGCTTTTGACAGAACACTGAGAAGAGAAGTATGAGAGTCTCAAGAAAAAAGGAGTTATTTATAAACGGAGAAAGAGTAGCAAAAGCTTTATAATGTACAACAGTATGTGAGAAAGTTTGACTTCTTCCGAAATTTTTCTG
The DNA here is from genome assembly GCA_013387265.2 of Cryptolaemus montrouzieri. Lineage (NCBI taxonomy): Eukaryota > Metazoa > Arthropoda > Insecta > Coleoptera > Coccinellidae > Cryptolaemus > Cryptolaemus montrouzieri. The sequence continues at coordinate 56,121,047 of JABFTP020000103.1, forward strand.
TCATCAATATAAAGTACCTGTTTGTCTTTGAATTACAGAAATAGTTGAAAACAACATGGAATACACTTCAAGAAAGGAAGAAGTGTTCAGGATTACATTTTCACTATTGACTAACAAATAGGGAAGAATAGACTTGAGGGCATAATATAATTATTATAGGTTTTCTCTGACCTGGGGAAGGCTTTCAACAGAGAACTGAGAAGAACACTATGGGAGAGTTGGGAGAGTCTAAGGAAAATAGCAGTGAATTATTAACTGTGAACATGTTCATGCTAGATTTCAGTCCTGTCCTCATTTATGATGGCAACACTTTGGAAAATGTGCCAGCTCATAATAATTACAGGATTGACATTATAATTCCAATACTGAATAGAGGAAACAACAGTAAAAGAGCAAATTTTAGGAGATATACTTTATTGCAAAAGAATTCTTAGAACCAAACTGAGAGAATTAATTGAAAAAGAACTTAAGAAACACACTTTTCAGGGATGCAAGAAGTTTTTGAGATTGCATCTTTACCACCAATCAGATATAAGGAAGTGTAGACTGAAAGACAAAAAAATATGAATGGCTTTCCTTGATCTGGAGGAAGCTTTTGGCTGAATGTTAGTAAAGGGGAGAGTCTAAGAAAAAGAGGAGTGACTTATGAACTGAAGAAGTATATAAGAAGCCTATATACACCAGAGAAATAATCATATAATGACTGGAAATTCGATATTGGACTCATTTTTAGTAAGAACTCAGGCAGGGTGGAGTGTTGAGTAAATTATTATTTCTTATTGTTATAGATGTTATCCACGAAGTAATGTAGAAACATCACACATGGTACAAAAGCCTGGAATCAATTGGAATTTGTAAATTATGTGATGGTATGTCCTAAGAACAAATCGAGAAAAGTGATGGTCATGGAAACGAATCACAAACAGGTATATATGGCAATAGTCGAAATAAAACTTAATCGAGAGAGAATATAAGAGGATAGGAAATGCTTCTAAGCTGCATTCTTCAATAGCAAACTAATTTATGAGAAACAGGAAGATGAGTAATTGAACAAAAATATTTCAATAGAAGAAGGCATTAATTAGATCTGTTATCGCATGCGGTAGTGAAAGCAGGCTTTTGACTTTGGCACAGAAGAGCAAACTACAAGTTATAAAAATGAAGTACCTGCAAAGAGTAAAGTGAGTGACACAAAAAAGAGACTGACTGAAAAAAGAGGATATGGAAGTAGAATCTTTATTGGAATGTATCAAAAGGCATCTGTTGATATGGTTGAACATTTGGTGAGAATGAGAAGGGGTACCAGTGAAACGCATATAGCAAACATAGGTCAGGAACCGCTGGGTGAGTGGAAAACTTAAGGAGACATCGAATGACGAATGACATTCTACAATTAAAGAAAAAAGGCACAAATTGGAATGAAACCAAACAGTTTGCTAAAAATAGAATACGAAGAACAATTATATATATATATATATATATATATATATATATATATATATATATATATAATTTGGGAAATAGTGAACTGAAAACTATCGAGGGTTTATAGACTAAGTGTTGTTGCGAAAGTTTATGAGGAGTGCTAGAAAGGAAACTGTTACAGAAAGTGGAACAACAACTGGCTGACTCACAGAGCAGATTTCAGAAGGGGTACAGTATCCAGGATCATATTTTAAGCGTTAAACAGATCACCGCATATAGCAAACATAGGTCAGGAACCGCTGGGTGAGTGGAAAACTTAAGGAGACATCGAATGACGAATGACATTCTACAATTATAGAAAAAGGCACAAATTGGAATGAAACCAAACAGTTTCCTAAAATAAAATATATATATATATATATATATATATATATATATATATATATATATATATATATATATATATATATATATATAATTTGGCATAATGTGAACTGAAAACTATCGAGGGTGAAAGTTTATGAGAGAGTGCTAGAAGGGGAAACTGTTACAGAAAGTGGAACAAACAACAACTGGCTGACTCACAGAGCAGATTTCAGAAGGGGTACAGTATCCAGGATCATATTTTCAGCCTTAAACAGAACACCGAGAAAATACTCATTCAGGATCTCAAGGTGTGGATAGCGTTTATTGATCTAGAGAAAGCCTTCGATAGGATATTGAGACATCGAGTTTGGAAAATTTTGGCACAAAGACAAATAGGACACAATTTTCTAAGGGTACTAAAAAGCTTATATGCTGTATGCAGGAACGTGGTATGAGTAAGAGGGAGAGAATCTGAAGAGTTTTTCAGCGACCAAGGCTTGAGACGTATTGAGTCCCCTTTTGTTTATAGTGGTCATGGATGAAGTTATCAAAGAGGCGAGAACTAAAGTCAGAAAACTCCACTTGGATTTCAAAAATTTTTATCCATTTGAAATCACTGAATGCGCCTTTGCTGATGATTTGGCGATTTTTGCCAAAAATGAAAATGATCTCCAGTACAATAAGGATGTTTGGACTAACTGCCTTACGAGATGATCCCTAAAAATCAACGAAGGAAAAACGAAAATTATAGTTATATCGAATAACAGAAATAATCCGAAGGTGACACTCAACAACAAAATCATAGAAAGAGTAGAAACTTTTAAATATTAGGGGTATATAGTGGAGGAAAAGGGTAAATTGGATTTGGAAATCGGAGAAAGGATTCAGAGTGCTGAGAAAGTTTATGGAACATTCAGCAAAAGTTTTCTTATAAAAAGAAGGATCGGGAGAAAATCGAAATTGAAAGTTTATAAGTCAATATACGCGCCGATTATTTTGGTTCTGAATCATGGACATTGAGTAGAAGGGAGAAAAGCAAAAAAGTTTCGATGGAGATGAAGTATCTGATAGGTGTGGTTGGAGTGACAAAGAGAGATAGACTAAGAAATCAAGATATAAGACAAGAGCTAGAAGTAGACAGTATTGTGAAGATAATTGGCCGAAACCAGCATGGACATTTATGCAGAATGGATAGTTCAAGACAGGTAAATCTATTTGGGATACACGAACGAAGACGAAGAGAAAAAGGGGACGATCGAGGGAAACGTGGAATGGGGTGGTATCGAAAATACTAGCGGGACAGAATTTAGAGATGACAGAAGCGAAGAGAATGGCACAAAATAGGGGACACTGGCGAAATAGTGTTTCGAATGTAAATTATTTAAGTTGATTTTCATTATTTGATTTTTGATTAAGTTTTTCTCTATTTTGAATATTGTAAAATTATGTTTTGTAATAAGCCTTACACCGTTACTCGGTAGAAAGGCTTTTAAATGATAAATATATATGCTAGCTCTATTGGAGTAAGTTGAGATTTTCAAATTGATAGTATCTCTTTGAATTAGAATAGTAGTGAATAGTGTTGACATTCGTATGGTTGATGAGTCAGTATACATAAAACAATACTGAAAACTGCGTTACCATAAGGATGTATGAGGCAATATATGAGAGAGTTCCATATAAAATAAAGAATTATTAAATATAAATATCAGTGAATATATGAGGCTTTCCGTATAGATAGAGTTGGATATGAAAAGGCGTTCAGTATATTTGGTTTTTAGTACATTAGGCGTTTAGTTTATTAGACGTTTTTGTATATTAGGCGTTTTTGTATATTCGGCATTTTTGTATATTAGACGTTTTTGTATATTAGGAGTTGGAGTTTATGTATATTAGTCGTTTTTGTATATTAGGCGTTTAGTGTATGAGGCGTTTTTGTATATTAGGCGATTTTGTATATTAGGCGTTCCTGTATATGAGGCGATCTTAATGAGCTCACTAGTCTATAATACTTAAGCAGTAAGCCTTATTTCGAGGAAAGTGGAGGGGACGGTTGGAGTTTGAACCGGTCGGGAAGAGAGGGTCGGCGCGGAAAAGCGGGGTCCGTAGGCCCCCGCGAATATTTTTTCTCCGGTAGAGAAACGTCTGAGGAAGATCCGAGCGAAATTCGGAGTCTCTAGCTTGAACGACGGAGGCGCGACGATTTTTCGAAAAATTTCGCCGAAACGTCGCCCCGGGCGAACGGAACGTCGAAACGGCGAGATTTCTTCGGAATCGATAACTCGGATCTCTCGGAGGGCGATCGGAGAGGTCGATCGGGCGAAAATTCCGGCAAAAATTTTGAAAAAGCAAAAATAAAATACGTCTCCGAAATCTCCGGGATGGAGGGGATGATTTCTATGGACTTTTGCAGCTATACAAAATATTTATATCGCCTTCGATCGCTACGAAACCCGGATGACGAAAAAGCCTCGAGTTTCGCATTTCGCGCCGCCATAGTTAGATTCTCATGAAACCACGGGAAAACGGAAAAAATCTTCCATCGAACGGAGGGCTATCGGCCGACTTTCTCAAATTTTCGCTCTATTTTCCATATTCCGAAAATCTCCGACGGCCAGAAATTCGCGAAATAAACAAACCTCGAGCTGTCAAAATACGGGTTTTTGTTTCAACCATACTACTTAAACGGGGTCACCGGGAGAAAGGATTCGACCTTCAAACGATTCCTACATATCTCGAGATCGGGTCCCCGACGAGAAAACTTAATTTCAGGACTTAATTTTCGAATTTGGGAGGGTTTTTGAGACCTACATTTTCGAAGAATAGAACGAAAACATGGGGGCGGAGCCAATCACCTTCCCTTACTCTCCTTAAACCGCCGTTTTTCAATCTGACAAGGCAAGGAAGAAGAAGATTTAAAGAGGACCGTACCCGGAAACATAGGTGAAAAGAGTAGACGGGATATAAACGAACACTTATATCCCCTCTATTCTCTCACTAAACGATCGAATATTCGTCCCGTACGACGGACATCGTCGTGTACGGCGGTCTTTGAATCGTTGAACATTGGTTCCATCGTACCGAGGCCAATAATAAGAAGAGAAGAAGAAGAATTGTTTACGCTAAAAACCTCAAATAATCATTCCAAGGTAAGTGAACGTAATTTAACGAACATTCAATGCATCATAATGTATATTTTTTTCAGCATAATGAAGAATCAACATATTTCATATTTACATTCGGTGTTCTAACCTATGTATTTCAATGAAAGAAAACAATAATAAATAAAGGTATTTCAAACTGAATTTTGTATTCATCTGTATTGAATTTTTGTTTCAGTTTATAAACGTGAGGTGTGTTAATTATCCTTATGAAAATGTAAATGAAATTCAATATCTTTGAAGTAAAGTTATTCAAGTTGAAATGTATGAAGGTGACTCTTTGAAAGTGAGTTTTTACTTTGGTTGCATATAAGTAGTTTCTTTTTATTGAAATATTTATTGTTAGACTTCAATCCACCTGATAATAAGAAAGAATTATTTGGATCCACTGTAAAGAGGTTAGAAAATTAAATAAAAATAAGCAAAGACAATATTAAGCAATAACAAGAAAGTTTCAAGTAAATATAAATGTAATACATCCCTGTTCTCTGATAATAATCTTCGTAGATCTTTTGTGTAAGTAAACCAGTCTGATTAATAATAGTTACAATAAAGTCAGATTTCTAACTCTGAAGGAAAGAGATCAAGTAAATTACCTGCAATTCTTAACTTCAAAATTTATTTTTTGAACAATTCTTCATATAGTTGGCATGAAAACTTGAGCTTTTCAGGATATTCCAACAATTACATAACACATAAGGTACATGTTTTGAGCTACTTCTATTCATAACACATTCTTCTGTATTTTGATAAATTTATTCAAAGCTGTTCACTGAATAACAAGTAGTCTATACATTCAGAATGTAAAGTTTCTCAATCAGGAGAAGCAAATTATGAAGCTTCATTACAACAGGAACTTTCAGTTCGAGAAAATCACATATTTTGTGAAAAATGCAATTACTCCTTGAAAAATGCTGTGTATAGTTAATGATTTTCGTTAAAGATACTCACATTATATGTTTTAGTCCAGTTTGTTGCTTCATTTTCATTTTATATTATATAATTGTTATATAGATTATATAATATAAAATTCCAATATGGGGAGATATTTGAGTTTTGTACAAAGTCTAGATACTTCCAACGTTTCGAATATATTTATATATATATATATATATATATATATATATATATATATATATATATATATATATATATATATATATATATATATATATATATATATATATATATATATATATATATATATATATATATATATATATATATATATATATATATATATATATATATATATATATATATATATATATATATATATATATATATATAAAGTAAGAGATCAAAGAACTTAAAATTGATGTTTTACCAGGATAGATAACAAGTAACAAGACCTATCATAAGACAATGCATGGTACATAAGGGAAGAAGAGATCTGACTGCAATATTCAGAAGGGCTTGAGAAAGTTTAACAGCTCATAATAATTGAAGGATTTACATTTGAAAAAAAATACTGCAAAAGAAGACTGCAGGAACTGAGAAAATTCTGAAGGACTTACATTAATGCTTAACTCTTCGAAAGACTTCTTCGAAGAAAAGTGAGAGAGTTCTATGTAGAACAACTTAAGAAATACACTCTTCATATAAGGAAGAAGTGTATTCAGGATTTTCACAATTAACCATCTTATAGAGAATAACAAATTGAAAGCAGAGAAAATATTTATGGTTAACCCTCATCTGGGGAAGGCTTTCGACAGAACACTGAGAAGAGCAATATGAGTCTTAGGAAACGAGAAGTGATGTATAAACTGAGAAAGAATAGCAGAAGTCTTATAAAGTAATTCAGGAGGATATGACATCAATGTTGAGATTAGAAAATGAATCGAAGATAGGGGAAGAAGAAAACAGCAACTGAGCAAATTTTAAAGAACCTATACTATTGGGAAACAATATGAAAGAATTCTAGAAACCAAACAGAGATAATTGGAAAACGACATGGAAAACATATCCTTCAGGAGAGGAGAGAGTGTTCAGAATAACATTTCCACTATCAACCAGCTCAGAGAATAACAAACTAAAGGGCAAGAAGATATTCCTTGCTTTTCATTATCTGGGAAGGCTTTTGAAAGAAAACTGAGAAGAGTAAAATGGGAGAGTCTAAGGAAAAGAGAAGTGAATTATAGATTGAGGAAGAGTATCAAAAGCCTTGAAATGGGTAAATCAGTATAATATGTTAATACCTTAGTTAGGATGAGAAGATGAATTGAAGATAGAAGAAGAATCATGACAGCAATATTCAGAATAACAATATTTTATTATCAGTTCATATGTTTAGCAAGTTAGCTTGGTGGCAGTGAAGTAAGATGTTAGTCTCAATACTTAATTTTTCATTCGTATGTGGGAAGTTCTTTATACATGACTGTTTTATTTTTCCTTCAACTATTAATAGCATTAATACTGGGATATGAAAGAGCAATTTAAAAATAACTGTCAAATTGTTCATTTGAACTTTCTCACATACTGTTAGAAAGTTTGACTTCTTCCCAAATGTTTCTGTCATCAATATAAACTACATGTTTGTCTTTGAATTAGAAACGATTGAAAAACAACATGGAAAACACTTCAAGAAAGGAAGAAGAGTTCAGGATCACAATTTCACCAAAGACAAACAAATAGAAAACATATTTAAGGACAAAATATAATTACAGGTTTTCTCTGATGTGGGGAAGGCTTTCAAGAGAGAACTGAGAAGAATACTATGGGAGAGTCTAAGGAAAAGAGGAGTGAATTATAAACTGAGAACGTGTTTAAGGTAGAATGTTGAAAATAGTAGTATGAGAGAGGAGTCTAAGGAAAAGAGGAGTAAATTAGAGACTAGAAGAGTATCAAAAGCCTTTGTAATTGGTATATCATAATAATGTGACAACACAAATAATGAGATGAGAAAATGCATTGATGATAGGAGAAAAAGAATTCTGACAGCAAATTCAGAAGGGATATCTTGATGAATGAAGAATTGGCATTATAGTTCCAATACGGAGAAAAGACCTGAGCAAATTTCAAAGAACTCATACTATTGAGAAACTATTTGAGAGAATTCTAGAAATCAACTAGAGATATCATAGGAAACAATTAGGAAAGGAAGAAATGTTCTGGATTACATTTTCACCATCAACCAGCTCATAGAAAAGAACAGACTAAAGGACAAAATATAATTGGAGGTATTCTTCAATCTGGGGAAGACTTTCGACAGAAAATTGAGAATAGTACTGAAAGAGTGTAAGGAAAAGAGGAGTGAATTATACACTTATGATAGTGACACCTGGAAAAATGTGCTAGCTCATATAATAGCTCCAATACTAAAAAGTAAGCAAGAAAATTTTAGGAGACTTACACTATAGGAAAAGAATTTTAGGAACCAAACTGAAAGGACAAATTGAAATACAACTTAAAAAATACACTTTTCAGGAATGCTAGAAGTTTGTGAGATTGTCATTTTACCATCAACCAGTTATAGAGAAGAGCAGACTAAAAGACAAAATGTTTGTTCTGGAGAAAGCTTTCGGCAGAATGCTGAAAAGAGTAGTATGTGAGAGGAGCCTAAGGAAAAGAGGAGTAAATTATAGATCGAGAAAGAGTATCAAAAGCATTTAAGAATGGTATATCAGTATAATGTGGCAACAATGTTGATATAAGAAAATGCATCAAAGATAGGGGAAGAAGAATCCTGACAGCTATATTCAGAAAGGAATGGAAAAATGTATCTGCTCATATGATTGGAGTATTGGCCTTATATTTCCTAAAGGTAAAAGAGACCTGCTCAAATTTCAAGGATCTTATACCATTGATAAACTATTTCAAAGAATTCTAAAAACCAAACAGAGAAATAATTTGGAAACAACATAGGAAAAACTCTTCAGGAAAAGAAGAAATACTGAACAAAGATGAAAGCATCTAACAAGGAAACAGTATGCATGATGACCAAGATTACTCAACAGTAACGGCTGAGGAAATATATATATATATATATATATATATATATATATATATATATATATATATATATATATATATATATATATATATATATATATATATATATATATATATATATATATATATAATCTTCACAAAAGTATTGAGATTTTGGGTCTGAAGAAAATTTGTTTGAACAGTTACAAAAGATAACAGTCATCAAATCTTGTAATATTTTAGTTTATACTGCTCAGAATCTCATTTCATATTTTATTTATTTGTTTATATAAATGTAATATAATTAACTGACAATTTTGTCATATTTATATTCAGAGCAGTATTCTATTCGATCGTTCACCACTTCACACAAAGGAAACTATTAATGAGTAACATTCAGTGTTACTTGACTAAGGTCCGTACACTGGATTTTTCCGGGGAGAAAGCCTCTGACACTACTCGTTGGTACATTGATATCATTGTCTGATGATGCTATAGTATGTATATATTCTGGTAGATTGATATATTCTCATAACATTTAACGTTATCCTAATATATAATTACTCCAGGATATGTTTTGATTATAATCATTGCCTGGCAATGGTATTAATTACCGGGTGGTGGATTTATATTTTTTCATGAAATCAGTTTGATTGCATGAACAGATATATGGGCAACTCGTCGGGGTAAAACCCCCTATACAGTGTGTTCCAACGAAAATTTGACCCCCCCTATAACTCCGAAATGAGTAACATTAGCGAAAAACACCAAGACACATCGATTTTTGTTTCGAGGGGGAGCATTTTTCGAAATAATTCGAAACTTGTCAGATCAACCCCCTACCCCCAGCAACCCTAATTTCGAAATTCATCATAGGGAATAAGGGTCGAGTGGCACCTTACTGTAGAGGTCTGTCAATTCTCCATTCTGATTTGTCATTTTAGAATTTTAAATTAACATACAGGGTGTCCCAACCGAGGGTAAAGTTGAATTCCTGCAAATCCCAAATACTAAATGAAATCGATTTATTTTGGCATAATGCAAGCGCAGGTTTATGCTCGGTCTAGAAAACGACCTACACTTGTGAATTTGGAGTTGGTGCAATCAACCCCTATTTCCAGCATCCCCAACTCAAAAATCATTCGATCGAAAATAGGTCAAGTGGCACCTCGTTGGAAAGGTATTTCAATTTTCTCTTCGAATTTGGTATTTTCGAAATTCAGAATCAGCATACAGGGTGTCCCGGAGCAGAAACACTGAAAACCCAAATAACTTTTTGAAACTGGTTCATTTCGGTATAATACGAGAACATGCTTATGTTTGATTCGAGAATAAGACTCTCTTGCGTGAATATGGAATTTTTGCAATCAATCTCTCCCATTCAGCATCCCCAACTCAAAAAATCATACAAGTGATTACAGGTTGAGTGGCAAAGTTCCAGAAAGATTTTTCTATTTTCTGAATCACTGAGGCATTGGTTTCAGTTTGGCAATCGAGGTTTTCTGGCATGAGGATCAGGATGAGGAGAAGATGGAGAAACTGATTGGATGCTCATCTAAACAAGAAAACGAGATTTATTGAACTTGTATTCAATTGAAAACAAAAAACTAACTTGATTATTACAACAATTGTTCAAAATGACCTCCGCCCACCTCCATACAGCTATACAGACGATTTTCGAACTCTCTTCTCACATTAGCGAAAACTTCAGGAGTCAAAAGTCGGCATTCTGTGATAATCCTCATCCGCAGCTCCTCCAGGTTTTCTGGTCTTGTGACATAACTTTAGATTTTAGATGGCCCCACAAAAAAATCTAGGGGATTTAAATCTGGTGACCTGGCTGGCCACTCAACAGGTCCTCTTCTACCAATCCACCTTCCTGGGAAATTTTCGTCTAAATATTGGCGCATCATAATGCGGAGGAGCACCGTCTTGTTGAAAACGCATTTCGTCCTCAGAAAGAGTTGGATCGTTCTGTAAAATTTCTGTCAATCTAGGATGTATGTGTTCCTCTAACAACTGTAGGTAGCCATTTCCATTCAGATTACCCTCAATAAAGAAAGGCCCAACTAGATGATTGCCAAAAATTCCTGCCCAAACGTTCAACTTCTGAGGCCTTTGCGTGTGGGCCTCTCTGAACCAATGAGGATTCTGTGTGTCCCAATATCGACAATTATGTCTATTCACTTCACCACTGAGCATAAAGGTGCTTTCATCAGAAAAACAGATGTTATTCAGAAAATTTGGATTAGCGTTTAGGTTTTCACCTAGATTTTCACAAAACTGTAAACGACGATCTGGATCATCTTCGTTTATTTCATGCACTAATTTTACCTTGTAGGGGTGAAATTTGTGATGTTTCACGATTCTATGGACAGTTGTAGCTGATACACCAGTCAGACGAGATAGTTTTCTGATCGAAGTAGTATTCTCCATTTGTAGATGACCCACTACTGCCACTTCCGTTGCCTCATTTCTGACAGGACATGCCACTTCATGTTTTTTGTTTGCCACCGAACCCGTAGCTAGGAATTTGTCAACCAAATATCTAACGTACTGGTGACTGACTCCCCTTTCTCTTTCAGGATGGTTCCTATCGAATATCCTTGCCGTTTCTTCGGCACAACTGTTATTTCGAAAATACGTCGATACAATTTCGACCCTTTCCCCAGTGGAATAAACCATTTTCAGATTAATTTCAACTGACGAACAACAACAATAATGAGGAACTGATCTGAATAATAATAATATTTCATTGCAAAATGAGAAATAACAGATGACTGCACGCCAGATGGAAATGAAAAAATGTGAACATTTTCAATGCAGAAATCAGCTTTATTTCTTCGTAATTGAAGCTCAACACATCGTACCCCAATACTTTTAACAGTTTCGAATTAATTTTAGTTGATAATTTCAAATAACGATATTGAATTTTTCGAAAGCGACATCCTGTATGGAGAGCCGAACTGAATAAAATGCCTTAATCATTCTGGAGTTCAAAAAACCTTTCTGAAGATATGCCACTTGAATTATTTGTATGATTTTCAAGTTGGGGATGCTGAATGGAAGGGGTTGATTGCAAAAATTCTATAACCACACAAGAAAGTCCTATTCTCGGATCAAACATGTTCTCGTATACCGAAATTAACCAGTTTCAAAAAGTTATTTGGATTTTCAATGTTCCTGCTTCGGGACACCCTGTATGATGATTCTGAATTTCGAAAATACCAAATTCGAAGAGAAAATTGCAGTACCTTTTCAACGAGGTGCCACTTGACCTATTATCGATCGAATGATTTTTGAGTTGGGGATGCTGGGGGTAGGGGGTTGATCTGACAAGTTTCGAATTATTTCGGAAAATGCTCCCCCTCGAAACAAAAATCGACGTGTCTTGGTGTTTTTCGCTAATGTTACTCATTTCGGAGTTAGAGGGGGTCAAATTTTCGTTGAAACACACTGTATATATATATATATATATATATATATATATATATATATATATATATATATATATATATATATATATATATACTGTGAAGATTTGGTGATAGAATGTGGGTTGAGGATCTAGAAAATCTGTTGTACTGAAACTGATATATAGTTAACATTATTGTAATCTATATGAAGGTTCATAACGTAATATTCAAATTTGTGGATACTTGAATCTTATTTGTACTTTCTACAAAAATACTTCAATTCAGAAGATGTTTGTTTTTCTGGTAAGCAAATTGTGTGAATTTTGTCAATTTAAGGTGATACAAAATAGTTATGTACAGGGCAATCATATAAGGTAAACTTTCTATGTATTCAGTAGTGTTCCTTTATTTCATTACTAAGTTCTCAACTTTATCTTTTAGATACGTTCAAGAAATTTTAATTTGAAGAGAATTTTCAGTTTCTATTTCATTAATATTCTTGAGCAGTAATTCGTCCATCTTGCTGTTTCAAACTCATATTTTTGTTTTAATTTTAATGCTTCCCCAATATGAGAAAGTTGATATTTTCAAATTGAATTGGGATAGTTGTGAATAGTGTTTAAATTTATATGGTTGATGAGTCAGTATCCGTAAAACAATACTGGAAGCTGCATTACCATAAGGATGTGTTAAGCAATATATGAGAGAGTTCCATATAACATAAAGAACTATTAGAAATAAATTTCATTGTATCTAATGAGACGTTCATTTTAGTTAGAGCTGGATATGGAAAGGCGTTCAGTATATTTTGCGTTTAGTGTATTAGGCGTTTTTGTATATCAGGCATTTTTATATATATAGCGTTTTGGTATATTAGGCGTTTTGTCTATTAGGCGTTTTTGTATTTTAGGCGTTTTTGTATATTAGGCGTTTATTAAATTAGCTGTTCAGATATAAAAGGCGATTTTAATGAGCTCACTAGTCTATATTACTAAAGCAGTAAGCCTTATTTTGAGGAAAGTGGAGGGGACGGTTGTAGTTTGAACCGGGTGGGAAGAAAGGGTCGGCGCGGAAAAGAGGGGTCCGTAGGCCCCCGCGAATAATTTTTTTCCGGTAGAGAAAAGGCCGAGGAAGATCCGAGCGAAATTCGGAGTCCCTATTTCGAACGACGGAGGCGCGACGATTCTTCAAAAAATTTCGCCGAAACGTCGCCCCGGGCGAACGGAACATCGAAACGGCGAGATTTCTTCGGAATCGATAACTCGGATATTTCGGAAGGCGATCGGAGAGGTCGATCGGGCGAAAATTCCGGCAAAAAATTCCGAAAAAGCGAAAATAAAATACGTCTCCGAAATCTCCGGGATGGAGGGGATAATTTCTATGGACTTTTGCAGCTATACAAAATATTTATATCGCCTTCGATCGCTACGAAACCCGGACGACGAAAAAGCCTCGAGTTTCGCATTTCGCGCCGCCATAGTTAGATTCTCATAAAACCACGGGAAAACGGAAAAATCTTCCATCGAACGGAGGGCTATCGGCCGACATTCGCAAATTTTCGATCTACTTTCATATTCCGAAAATCTCCGACGGCAGAAAATTCGCGAAATAAATAAACCTCGAGCTGTCAAAATACGGGTTTTTGTTTTAACCATCCTACTCAAACGGGGTCACCGGGAGAAAGGATTCGACCTTCGAACGATTCCTACATATCTCGAGATCGGGTCCCCGACGAGAAATCGTCATGTCACGACTTAATTTTCGAATTTGGGACGGTTTTTGAGACCTACATTTTCGAAAAATAGAATGGAAACACGGGGGTGGAGCCAGTCACCGCTCCTTCTGCCCCTTATATCGCTATTCAACGTCGGAAGTGAGCGTTACCAACGTGTAAAATGTAATTCTATCTCTCTCTTCTGAACGAAAATAGTGAGATGGAAATAGTTAGTAGCTTTGATTTTCACCAACATAATTTCGGTACTAACAACATCTAGAATATAGTGCTCTCTCTCTTCTGAGTATCATTCGAATCTAACCTTATTTCAATTAGTCATATTCGGTCTGTCAAAACAAGTGATTCTGAATTTTATTTGTATGAAAAGTTTGACGAAACTTGAAATAAACTTTCAGAGGTAAGTGATCGTAGTTTGATGTTTATTTTATCCATGTTAATGTATAATTTGTTTAAGGAAAGAAACGATATACTGTCAAAATTCATACATTTAACATTCTGTGGTTATTCTAACCTAAACAATATGATTCAAACGAAATGTTATAATACAAAGGAATTAAAGAGACTAACAATAATGTTTGAATGGTAAGTGAATGTAATTTGAGGTTTATTCATGTAATTTAATGTATATTTTTTAGGCATGCTCAAGAAATGTACTCAGAATTCATATATTTCATTTTTCTATCATGGTTATTTTAACCTCTATGCATTGAAAAATGTCCTGGAATACTAGGATTTTTAACGAATCAATTGGAGGATCCTACAAAATGATGGGAGATATCCTTCAAGGTGCTATTAATAGGTATTGAGCTCTTTTATATAATAATATTCTTTCTGGAAGGATTCAATAAAGTTTTCGTTAGGTCATTTAGGGTATGAATCATATAAATATTGAAAGCTATCCACTCAAGGCTATATGTGTGTTTAAATATTTCAAGCTAGATGTCAATATGACCGTGCCATTTCAAATTGAATTTTCGTTTCAGTTTATTCAAGTGGAAGTGAGTTCCTATTTTACAATTATTCCAATGTAAAAGTTAATGAGATTCAATGCGTTTGACAATCTTCAAGTTTGAACCAAAGAAAATAAGATCACGAATTTGCACAAAAGGTAATTATTGTGAGTTCCTTCCATTCATAACTCATATTTACTGTTTCTCAGGAAATTTTATCAAGGTTGTTGAATTAATGACAGGAATTCCTCATTGATTCGAAGTTGAGAGTTTCTCTGTTAAAGGTGTCTGATAGTGGGAAACATGGTATTCAAAAATGTAGAAGTAGCATATGAAGTTTCATTTTGTACAACTACAACTTTCAATCCAAGATTTATGTAAATCACAGGAAACATGCTGCTACTTATGCGACTCATATTTTGGAAAAAATTCAACTACTACTTGGAGAATGCTATGGAATTTGACAATTTTTGTAATAGGTAGTTGTACTATAGGTAATTTATATTATTGTGTAAAATGAGTATGTTCATCACATATGGAAAGTTATTCAAGTTGAAATGTATGAAAGTGACTCTTTGAAAGTGAGTTTTTACTTTGTGTGCATATAAGTAGTTTATTTTCAATGAAATAGTTACTTTTAGATCACAATCCACTTGATAACAAGAAATAATTAATTGGTTCCACTGTAAACAGGTTGGAAAATTAAATGAAAAATAAGCAAAGACAATAATAAGCAATAACAAGAAACTTTCAAGTAAATATGAATGTAATACACCTCTGTTCTCTGATAATAATCTTCGTAGATATTTTTGTCTAAGTAAACCAGTCTGATTAATAACATACAAGTTACAATAGAGTCAGATCTCTAACTCTGAAGGAAAGAGATCAAGTAAATTACCTGCAATTCTTAACTTCAAAATTTATTTGTTGAACAATTCTTCATATAGTTGGCATGAAAACTTTTCTGGACATTCCAGTATTTACATAACACATAAGGTACATGTTTTGTGCTACTTCTGTGCATAACACATTCTTTTGTATTTTAAGAAATTTAGTCAAAGCTGTTCACTGAATAACAGGTAGTCTATACATTTAGAATGTAAAGTTTCTTTTTTATTGGTGTTTGTGGGAAACTCGATAAGATCAGGAGAAGCAAATTGTGAAGCTTCATCACAACAGGAACTTTCAGTTCGAGAAAATCATATATTTTGTGGAAAATGCAATTACTTCTTGAAAATGCTGTGTATAGTTGATCATTTTCGTTAAAGATACTCACATTATATGTTATTTTAGTCCAGTTTGCTCATAAATTTTCATTTTATATCATATAATGAATTGAAGATAAGTAAGATTATATAATATAAAATTCAAATATAAAAGATATTTAAGTTTTATATATAGATATATATATATATATATATATATATATATATATATATATATATATATATATATATATATATATATATATATATATATATATATATATATATATATATATATATATATATATATATATATATATATATATATATATATATATATATATATATATATATATATATATATATATATATATATATATATATATATATATATATATATATATATATATATATATATATATATATATATATATATATATATATATATATATATATATATATATATATATATATATATATATATATAGTGTTACCAGGATATATATAACAAGACCTATCATAAGACAATGCATGGTACAAAAGGGAAGAAAAGATCTGACTGCAATATTCAGAAGGTCTTGAGAAAGTTTGAAAGCTCATAATGATTGCCATTTGAAAACCAATTCTGTAAAAGAAGGATGCAGGAGCTGAGAAAATTCTGAAGGACTCACATTTATGCCAAACTCTTCGAAAGACTTCTTCGAAGAAAATTGAGAGAATTATATGTCAAATATCTTAAGAAACTCACACTTCATATTAGGAAGAAGTGTGTTCAGGATCTTATTTT
Source organism: Cryptolaemus montrouzieri (assembly GCA_013387265.2). Lineage (NCBI taxonomy): Eukaryota > Metazoa > Arthropoda > Insecta > Coleoptera > Coccinellidae > Cryptolaemus > Cryptolaemus montrouzieri. Next base: position 56,138,022 of record JABFTP020000103.1, read on the forward strand.
CACGATTAACCACCGTTTAAAGAAGAACAGATTGGACATATGACTGAAAATTTATTTACTGATACAAACTCAACAGAATTACTCCCAATTATAGAGCCGACACCATATTTATGGTTTTCCCTCATCTATAGAAGGCTTTTGACAGTACACTGAGAAGACTAGTATGAGAGTCTCAGAAAAAAAGGAGTTATTTATAAACGGAGAAAGAGTAGCAAAAGCTATATAATGTACAACAGTATGTGAGAAAGTTTGACTTCTTCCCAAATTTTTCTGTCATCAATATAAACTACCTGTTTGTCTTTGAATTGAAGAAAGAATTCTAAAGACCAAATAGGGATATAATTGAAAAACAACATAGGAAACACTCCCCACTCATATTTATGGGTTCCCCTCATCTGTGAGAAAGTTTGACTTCTTCCTAAATTTTTCTGTGATCAATATAAAGTACCTGTTTGTTTTTGAATTAGAGAAATAATTGAAAACAATATGGAAAACACTTCCAGATAGGAAGAATTGTTCAAGATTACATTGTCACCATTGACTAGCAAATAGAGAAGAACAGACTTAAGGGCATAATATGATTATTATAGGTTTTCTCTGATCTGGTATAGGCTTTCAACAAAGAACTGAGAAGAACACTATGGGGGCGTTGGGAGATTCTAAGGAAAAGAAGAGTGAATTATTAACTGTGAACGTGTTTAAGGTAGATTTCAGTCCTGTCCCCACTTATAATGGCAACACTTTGGAAAATGTGCCAGCTCATAACAATTAAAGGATTGACATTATAATTCCAATACTGAATAGAGGAGACAAAAGTCAAAGAGCAAATTTTAGGGGATATACTTTATTGCAAAAGAATTCTTGAAACCAAACTGAGAGGATTAATTGAAAAACAACTTGAGAAACACACTTCTCAGGGATGCAAGAGGTTATTGGGATTGCATCTTTACCATCAAACAGTTATAAGGAAGTGTAGACTAAAAGACAAAAAATATGAATGGCTTCCCTTGATCTGGAGGAAGCTCTTGGCAGAATGTTGAAAATAGTAGTAGGGGTGAGTCTAAGAAAAAGAGGAGTGACTTATGAACTGAAGAAGTATATCAGAAGCCCATATACAGCAGATAAAAATCATATAAAGACTGGAAATTTCATATTGGACTCATTTTTACTGAGAACTCAGGCAGGGTGGAGTGTTGAGTTAATTATTATTTCTAATTGTTATAGATGTTATCCACGAAGTATTGGAGAAACATCATATATGATACAAAAGCCTGGAATCAATTGGAATTGTGAATTATGTGATGGTATGTCCTAAGAACAAAACGAGACTGCACGATAATTTGCAAGTATGGCCAAAGAGTTGGAAAAAAATGAGATATGATTGGATTAAAAGAAAAATGATGGTTATGGAAAGGAATCACAAACAGGTATGTATGGCAATAGTCGAAATAAAACTTGATCGAGAGAGAATATAAGAGGATAGGAAATGATTCTAAGCTGCATTCTTCAATAGCAAACTAATTTATGAGAAACAGGAAGATGAGTAATTGAACAAAAATATTTCAATTGAAGAAGGCATTAATTAAATCTGTTATCGCATGCGGTAGTGAAAGCAGGCTTCTGAGTTTGGCACTGAAGAGCAAAGTACAGGTTATAAAAATGAAGTACCTGCAAAGAGTAAAGTGAGTGACACCAAAAAGAGACTCACTGAAAAAGGAATATATGAGAAATGACCTGGAAGTAGCATCTTTCTTGGAATGTATCAAAAGGCATCTGTTGATATGATTGAACATTTGGTGAGAATGAGAAGGGGGACCAGTGAAACGCATATAGCAAACATAAGTCAGGAACTGCTGGGTGAGTGGAAAACTTAAGGAGACATCGAATGACGAATGACATTCTATAATTATAGAAGAAAGGCACAAATTGGAATGAAACCAAACAGTTTGCTAAAAATAGAATACGAAGTACAATTTATATATATATATATATATATATATATATATATATATATATATATATATATATATATATATATATATATATATATATATATTTGGGATATTGTGAACTGAAAACTATCGAGGGGTTTATTTACTAAGTGTTGTTGCGAAAGTTTATGAGAGAGTGCTAGAAAGGAAACTGTTACAGAAAGTGGAACAACAACTGGCTGACTCACAGAGCAGATTTCAGACGGGTTACAGTATCCAGGATCATATTTTCAGCCTTAAACAGATCACCGAGAAAATACTCATTCAGGATCTCAAGGTGTGGATAGCATTTATTGATCTAGAGAAAGCCTTCGATAGGATATTGAGACATCGAGTTTGGGAAATTTTGGCACAAAGACAAATAGGACACAATTTTCTAAGGGCACTAAAAAGCTTATATGCTGTATGCAGGAACGTGGTATGAGTAAGAAGGATAGAATCTGAAGAGTTTGTCACCGAACAAGGCTTGAGACTTATTGAGTCCCCTTCTTTTTAAAGTGGTCATGGATGAAATTATCAAAGAAGCGAAAACTAAAGTCAGAAAACTCTACTTGGGTCTCAAAAATTTTTATCCAGTTGAAATCACTGTGTGCCTTTGCTTATAATTTGGCGATTTTTGCCAAAAATGAAAATGATCTCCAGTACAATAAGGATGTTTGGAATATTTGCCTTACGAGATGATCCCTGAAAATCAACGAAGGAAAAACGAAAATTATAGTTATATCGAATCACAGAAATAATCCGAAGGTGACACTCAACAACAAAATCATAGAAAGAGAAGAAACTTTCAAATATTAGGGGTATATAGTGGAGGAAAAGTGTAAATAGGATTTGGAAATCGGAGAAAGAATTCAGAGTGCTGCGAAAGTTTATGGAACATTCAGCAAAAGTTCTCTTATAAAAAGAAGGATCGGGAGAAAATCGAAATTGAAAGTTTATAAGTCAATATACGCGCCGATAATTTTGGCTCTGAATCTTGGACATTGAGTAGAAGGGAGAAAAGCTAAATAGTTTCGATTGAGATGAAGTATCTGAGAGGTGTGGTTGGAGTGACGAAGAGAGATAGACTAAGAAATCAAGATATAAGACAACAGCTAGAAGTAGACAGTATTGTGAAGATAATTGGCCGAAACCAGCTTGGACATTTATACAGAATGGATAGTTCAAGACAGGTAAAATCTATTAGGGATACACGAACGAAGACGAAGAGAAAAAGGGGACGACCGAGGCAAACGTGGAATGGGGTGGTAGCGAAGATACTAGCGGGACAAAATTTAGAGATGACAGAAACGAAGAGAATGGCACAAAATAGGGGACACTGGCGAAATAGTGTTTCGAATGTAAACTATTTAAGTTGATTTTCATTATTTAATTTTTGATGAGTTTTTCTTTTTTTCTAATATTGTAAAATTATGTTTTGTATCAAACCTTACACCGTTACTCGGTAGAAAGTCTTTTAAATGATAAATATATATGCTAGCTCAATTGGAGTAAGTTGAGATTTTCAAATTGATTGTATCTCTTTGAATCAGAATAGTAGTGAATAGTGTTGACATTCGTATGGTTGATGAGTCAGTATACATAAGACAATACTGAAAACTGCGTTACCATAAGGATGTATGAGGCAATATATGAGAGAGTTCTATATAAAATGAAGAATTATTAAGTATAAATATCAGTGAATATATGAGGCTTTCCGTATAGATAGAGTTGGATATGAAAAGGCGTTCAGTATATTTAGTTTTAAGTACATTAGGCGTTTTTGCATATAAGGCGCTTTTGTATATTCGGCATTTTTGTATATTAGACGTTTTCGTAAATAAGTAGTTGGAGTTTTTGTATATTAGTCGTTTTTGTATATTAGGCGTTTAGTCTATGAGGCGTTTTTGTATATTAGGCGATTTTGTATATTAGGCGTTTTTGTATGAGGCGATCTTAATGGGCCCACTAGTCTATAATACTAAAGCAGTAAGCCTTATTTCGAGGAAAGTGGAGGGGACGGTTGGAGTTTGAACCGGGCGGGAAGAAAGGGTCGGCTCGGACGAGCGGGGTCCATAGGCCTCCGCGAATAATTTTTTTCCGGTAGAGAAACGCCTGAGGAAGATCCGAGCGAAATTCGGAGTCCCTTGCTCGAACGACAGAGGTGCGACGATTTTTCGAACAATTTCGCCGAAACGTCGCCCCGGGCGAACGGAACGTCGAAACTGCGAGATTTCTTCGGAATCGATAACTCGGATCTTTCGGAGAGCGATCGAAGAGGTCGATCGGGCGAAAATTCCGGGAAAAAGTTCCGAAAAAGCGAAAATGAAATACGTCTCCGAAATCTCCGGGATGGAGGGGATAATTTCTATGGACTTTTGCAGCTATACAAAATATTTCTATCGCCTTCGATCGCTACGAAACCCGGACGACGAAAAAGCCTCGAGTTTCGCATTTCGCGCCGCCATAGTTAGATTCTCATAAAACCACGGGAAAACGGAAAAATCTTCCATCGAACGGAGGGCTATCGGCCGACTTTCGCAAATTTTCGCTCTATTTTCCATATTCTGAAAATGTCCAACGGCCAGAAATTCGCGAAATAAACAAACCTCGAGCTGTCAAAATACGGGTTTTTGTTTTAACCATCCTACTTAAACGGGGTCACCGGGAGAAAGGATTCGACCTTCGAACGATTCCTACATATCTCGAGATCGGGTCCCCGGCGAGAAAATGTCATGTCACGACTTAATTTTCGAATTTTCGACGGGTTTCGAGACCTACATTTTCGAAGAATAGAACGGAAACACTGGGGTGGAGCCAGTCTCCGCTCCTTCTGCCCCTTATACCGCTATTCAATGTCGGAAGTGAGCGTTACTAAGGTGTAATATTTAATGCTCTCTCTCTTCTGAAGAAAATAGTGAGATGGAAATAGTTAGTAACTTTAATTTTCACATTATTTAGGTACTAACAACATCTAGCATATAGTGCTCTCTCTCTCTTCTGAGTGACAATCGAATCTAACCTTATGTCAATTAGTCTTATATTCGATCTGTCAAAATAAGTAATTCGAATTTTATTTGAATGAAAATTTTGACGAAAATTGAAATAAACTTTCAGAGGTAAATGATCGTAGTTTGATGTTTATTTTACCCATGTTAATGTACATTTTGTTTAAGAAAGGAACGACATACTATCAAAATTTTGTGGTTATTCTAAACAAAACAATATGATTCAAACGGATTGTTTTAATAAAAATGAGTTAAGGATACCTACAATTATGTTTGAAAGGTAAGTGAATGTAATTTGAGGTTTTTCATGTATTCTAATGTATATTTTCTTGGCATGCTCAAGAAATGTACTCAGAATTTACATATTTAATTTTTCTTTCATGGTTATTTTAACCTCTATGCGTAGAAAAATGTTCTGGAATTACTAGGATTTTTAACGAAACAATTGGAGGATCTTACAGAATGATGGGATATCCTTTAAGTTGCTATTAATAGGTATAGGGCTCTTTTGTAAAATAATATTTTTTCTGGAAGGAACTCGATAAAGTTTTCGTTAGGTTAGGCTATATCTGTATTAAAATATGAAGCTGGATGTCAATTTGAGCGTGTCATTTCAAATGGAATTTTCGTTTCAGTGTTTTCAAGTGGAAGTACAGTTTTATTCTACAATTATCCAAATGTAAAAGTTAATGAGATTCAATGTGTTCGACAGTGTTCAAGTTTGAACCAAAAAAATAAGATCTCACATTTGCACAAAAGGTAATTATTGTGAGTTCCTTCTATTCATATCTCATAGTTACTGTTTCACAGGAAATTTTATCAAGGTTGTTGAATGAATGACAGTAGTTCCTCATTGATTTGAAGTTGGAAGTCTCTCTGTTATAAGTGTCTGATAGTGGGAAACAAGATGTTCAAATATATAGAAGTTGCATAAATGAAGTTTTATTTTTTATAACCACAACTTTCAATCCAAGATTTATGAAAGGAAACATGCTGCTGCTTATGTGAATCATATTTTGGAAACAATTCAACTACTACTTGGAGAATTTGACAATTGTTGTAAACGGTAGTCGTACTATAGGTATTTTATATAATTTTAAAATGTGTGTAAAATGAGTGTGTTCGTCACGTAATATGGAAATATGAAATTGTTTTAATGCAATTTATTCCGTTCATTTTCATTTTATAGTATATTATAAGGTTTCACAAGAAAATTAATTGAAGAGAAGTGAAATTGAAGAATAGAAATTTCACTTACCAGAGAGCAAGTTTATAAGAAGCTGACTGCTCGAAATCAACTGCCAACTCGACAGTTAAGGATCTAAGAGATTAACAGTTAAAAGAAACAGTTTTACTGAAACTGATACATAGTTAACATCATTGTATTTTATATGAGGGTCCATGATGTAATCGACAAATTTGTGGATCTCATTTCTGCTTTCCACAAGAGCCCTTCAATTCAGAAGATGTTTGTTCTTTCTGATATGCAAATTGTGTAAATTTTGAACAATTTGAATTTATACAAAATAGTTACGTATATGGACATCACATAAGGTGAAATTTCTATGAATTCAGTTTGGTTCCTTTATTTGATTACTAATTTATTCATGAATCGTATTGAATTCTTATTTGATCTAATACGAATCAGAACTGTTGCGTAAAAATTAAAAATTTGAAACTTTAGATCTCCATATATTGATCTTTCTGAAGTATATATTTAATACTTTTGGAATTAAAAATAAAATTTCGAATATTGTGAAATAATATTAGAGTTGCAGATGATTGAATTTGTATGCCTAAAGGCTGATTGAACAATTTGTTTTTTCGAATCAATGTTGAAATGTTTTTAATTTCATCTTATGCTAGCTCAATTGGAGAAAGGGGAGATTTTCAAATTGAATGTATCCCTTTGAATTGGGATAGTAGTGAATAGTGTTGAAATTTGTGTGGTTGATGAGTCAGTATCCAAAAAAAAATACTGGAAGCTGCGTTATCCTAAGGATGACTGAGGTAATATATATATAGTATATTGGCTATTTAGATATGAAAGGCGATCTCAATGGGCTCACTAGTGTATATACTAAACGGGTAAGGCACTTTTCAGTCAAAATGGAGGGGATGGAATATCGTTGAACCAGGACGGGGATTTCTCGAATAGCTCTCGAGCGAGAGGCGGAGGCCGGACCTCGAAGGTGCGTGCGAAATTGGGAGGCCGCGGGACCTCCGAACGGCGGAGATATGAATTTTCGAAAATTTTCGCGATATCGCCAGATCTCGAAAACGGAAGGAGTCGAGTGCCGGATTCCTTCGGCATCGGTAAATTTCGTCTTTCGGAAGACGATTCGTACAGCGATAATCTTGAAATTCCCTGAAAAACCTTTCGAAAATGCCAAAAAGGAAAGGTCCACGATTTTCTCGAAACGATATTTTTATCGCGTATTTTCCACGGCAAACCTTATAAATCTGCGTCAGAAAAGATAACCATTTTCAAACGCGGAAGACATTTCCACATTTTCGAACAAATTGACACGCCCATCGAAAGTCGTCACCGAAAACGCTTCGGTTCGAGGTTGAAGACTATCGGCAAAAGAGGAAAAATACCACGGAATCCGAGAGGAAAGACGAGATTTTACTCTCACGTCTTTCTTTTTTGCGAAAAAGGCATTCCAATATTTTTAATTAATTCCGGAAAAACGACAAATTTGCTCGATACCCCAGCCGTCCTCATTTCCTTTTCCACCAATAGGGAACGAAACACGTTGGGAACGATTCCCGAGCGTCGACGTTGTCGCTGACGTTTCTCAAACTGAAATTCTAGGGTTTGGGTTGTCGAATAACATCTTAAATAAGAAAAATATCAATCATCCCATCAATAAAAGTACATCGAAATCATTTCGAAACCTGTCCGGTTACGTAGAACGTAAGAGGGTTCGATTCGATCGCTAGAAAAATGTCGTAATTGGAACGAATAGGGGAGAGCTCTTTCGAAACGTAAGTCAGCATTACGTTAATTCATATATTCTCACGAAACAAACGTTTCAAACGATGCGTTAATTTGTCTAAATTTTCATTTACGTCTTATTTTTACCTATTTACCGGATTAAAATACGTATTTTCTTCTATTTCCATGCACGCAGCGTTCGTGACGAAAGTTGAAGTAGGTTGCTTACATTCCAGTCAGTCAATATTCTCGAAAGGGACGCCTGCGAACGAAAATGAGCTTCGAAAATGGATTTGTACATTTATTTTCGCTACGAGTGAAGGCCTATTGTTATTACCTATGATACCAATTCCAGCGATATAAACCATCCGTATTTTCCAATGTTATCAGAAAAATAAGCTACTCGAAGAGGAAGTATTTGCAGCACGATCTTTTTCGTCGATAATAACACGAAAATTTTCAGCTTGTTCCACTAAGTAGAACCGAGAAATGTGCAATGCAGAACGGAACAAAGTTTAATATGTACGCGAAACTCAATATCTCAAGAGGCTAAGCCAACCGAGAATATAATTTGGTATCTGAAGGCACGTTAATTGTCGTTTTCTCCAAAGACGAATCATCTCGATATTCTCAATGAATATATATATATATATATATATATATATATATATATATATATATATATATATATATATATATATATATATATATATATATATATATATATATATATATATATATATATATATATTGAGACAAGACGACTTATTCAACAAAAATTATTCAAAAATCCGTAGATAAATGAATAATCCCTCCTGACAAGAGCTAGTTCCCAAATCTGCCCGCCATGCAAGCAGGCCCCCAAGCGCCACAATAGAGCAACCAAGCAGGATGCCGAGAAACGAAGCGGCAGACTGCAGTTTCGCCCTTATTAGGAGCTCATCAGTGTCGCATATCACTTCTCAGCATCCTACAAAGCTTCATCGGGGTACCCCATCAATTCCAGAAAGGACGCACCTAGTACATATGTACGAGAGTCGCCCTCCATGGACTGACACGGCCAACCCGCTACCGGACTTCGAGGAAGATACAAACAGTAACAAACAGATGTAGAAACGTTAAAAATTCCAAACATTTGGGAGACATCTTTCGCCGTTCTGTGAATCAAATCAACGGTAGAAAACGAGCGAAATAATCCCGCTGGAATAGTGCTCTGCTTCCGAGATAAACCTCCCGTCGGTAAATATTTGGTCAAATATCTTCCGCGATAAACTTCTCGACGAGTCTTAATGTGTAAATTTGAGACAAGACGAATTATTCAAAAATCCGTAGATCAATGAATAATCCCTCCTGACAAGAGCTAGTTCCCAAATCTGCCCGTCATGCACGCAGTCCCCAAGCGCCACAATAGTGCAACCAAGAAGGATGCCGAGAAACGAAGCGGATAACTGCAGTTTCGCCCTTATTAGGAGCTCATCAGTGTCGCATATCGCTTCTCAGCATCTTTCCAAGCTCATCGGGGTACCCCATCAATTACAGAAAGGATGTAGCTTGGTAGGATGCTGAAGCAATATGATATGAATTTATATATAATATATATATATATATATATATATATATATATATATATATATATATATATATATATATATATATATATATATATATATATATATATATATATATATATATATATATATATATATATATATATATATATATATATATATATATATATATATATATATATATATATACATAATCAAGCAAAATATAGATAATTCTTGTCGTAGATGTTTTTGTTCATCAAAAACAGTTGTTTATATTTTATCATCTTGCTCAGTCCTTGCCTTAACAGAATATTTAGAAAGATATAATGCCGTCGCTAATCTCCCACGAAGTCAGGGAGAGGACGAGGACTCTCATCGGTTGAAAGGACACATAACAGGGATATTGACACACTGATGAAATATATTATGTCAAAATCTCACCTTTCCACTGCGCCATACGAGAAGCTGATGAAAATCATTCGGCCCTGGGACTATCGGAACCCTTCTTCAAGGTAGAATCTTACACAACTAACTGCAAAATGTCACTCTATGGAATTACATGGCAGGTATTCAAACCATCTGAAGAATGAATATTTAGATAGGAAAGAATCGCTAACATACCTGAGACGGAGGGAATACTGTGCGCAATCCAGGACCAGGTAGTTCCTAAGAGGATGTATCTAAAATATATCACTAAGCAGGAAATCCCGACAGAGCTATGTCGAAGATGTAAGGAGAGGGCCAGGTATCTTTACAGCATGTTACATCTAGCTGCTCTTTATTGGCTCCAAAAGATAACCTTGACCGACATAACGCGGTAGCGAGAGTGTACCACCAAAGTGTTGCTGTAAATTTAGGACTTTGCAAGGGAACAGCAACTTATCAATAACGACCTAAATCAGTGATTGGAACGCCTACGCACAAGATGTATTTGGTATACTCCCCCATTGATGAACAGACTGGTAGCACACAACAAAACTGACAAAGCAATTTTCAACCAGATGAAACAGCAGTTATCCTAGACGTCAGTATACCAGCTGTTAAAAATGAGAATAGATCGTATAGTGAAAGATTACAAAGTATCAGGAGTTGTCATTCGAACTGAAGGAAACTTATAAGCTCAAAAGACGATATTGCCACTGATCATATCTGGCTTGATGAGGAGCACTTGAAACAGCTACAACTGAAGGCAGATATTGTATTCAGTGCACAGAAGGAGGCGATATTGGGAACGTCGCGTATCGTCAGAAAGCTTTTGCAAGGGTCATAGTTTTACCGCGTGTTCCTTGGCCCGGCACACATGACGAGGACCCAAAATAGTGATAACAATAAAAAAAATATATATATATATATATATATATATATATATATATATATATATATATATATATATATATATATATATATATATATATGACAATGACAATAATTATTACCTAAATCAAATTACTCTCGAATTCATAATTATTGTGACGGGTTGACAATTATTCTCAAGTATTTGTTGAAGTTTCGATTTTTGCATGAACAAGAGAAATTTGAAACTGTGAGAGCGTACCCTGATTGCATCAAGGAACGCTACCTTTTGTTACTCACCTTCCCTTTCTTTCTTAGAATATTAGTCAAAATTAATGTGTCGAACTGTACAGTTGTGATTTGTGGGAATAAAATATAATTATAACAATTATTCTTTGCGTATGAATCATTCCCATATACTACAGTTGACGGCGAGACACAACAACCGAAATTAACGAATTGTTTAATAACTTAAATTCCAAAAATAAAGAAAAAACTGAACGAAACTCAAAAATTATAATATTAATAAATCAACGTAGGAAATTTCAGAATACCACGCTGTCACCGGCGATCGCAGTTACTAGATCGCAGATGCGCACACATATGTGATAGTGAAATGCAGTGTTATCAAACAAAAAACATAATTGTCAAGTTCATCAGAATCGAGAAAGAGTGATTGTTTACAATTGAAAAAGTGGTCCTGGATTTACAAACAAACGAAAGTAGAAATACAACGCATTTTGTACGAATTTAAAATACCTTACAACGAAGCAGATAACCGATTCGTTACGAAAATTACTGAGTAACTACTGCGAAGAAAAATTAGTTGAAGAAAATACGCTTCTATCAGACCTACCAAAACTGGAGGATTCTCAGGGGCCTTCAGGTAACTTAACACTTCAAGCAAAACAAGTAAAAAAGATGGCTTGTGGTTACGACATTAAACAATTTGACGGTGAGGGTTGGGAAGTATTCGATTAACAATTAGACTGCGCTGCGGCTCTGAATGACATTCCAGAGGAAAAAGAGGTACCCCTTCTTATAACTAAGCTGTCACCAGGGTTATTTAAAACATTGACATGCTTTTGCGGTCCTGCCAAACCGATTGATCTCAGTAACAAAGAACTATGCGACAAACTGAAGGAAAAATATGCTCGAAAGCAATCTGCCTTTTTTGGACGAGCCATATTTAGGAAAAAAAATCAGTTACGAAACGAAAGCATTGAAAATTACGTCATAGAATTGAGGAAAATGGAAGCAAAATGCGGTTTCAAGGACTTAGATGATCAAGTAAAAGAAAAATGTATTGTTGGTGTGTCCTCGAAACTGATGAAATTCGAACTTCTCAAGCAATCCCAAGATTTGTCATCAGAAAAAACCATACAATTAGCAAGGACAGTGGAAACTGCAATGGTTCATACAGGTAACGAGCACAAAGACCCCGAACTGTTTCATTTTTAAAAAAGGCACAAGCAGAATAGAAGTTCCAGAAATCAGCAGAATCAAGGTGTAAGAAGCCGTAAAGAAGAAATACAATGTTTTTGTTGTGGAAAAAACAATCAGATACGATCCGAGTGCAGCTTGAACAAAAAATATTGTTCAGAATGTGGAACACAAGGATACATATACAGGATGTGTACATCACGCCAGCGACAAACCCAAGTATTAACGACTGTGGAAAATCTCGTAACAGTGGAACCATCCATGGAAACACTGAGTGAGACATTTGAAATGTATGCAGTGAATAGTGTAAGTAGAATACCACCTCATTACTTGAACTTAAAAGTAGAAGGAACAAATATTTTCTTCCAATTGGACACGGGATCCGATGTCACAGTGATACCCTTAAAAGACAAAAACAGTTTGTCCGGAAACAAGAAAATAAAACAAAGTGATGTAAATTTTGACCAATCGGTATCTCAACCTCTGGGTATTATCGAAAACTTAACAGTTGAATATAAAAACATGTCGAAAAAATTAAATCTTTTTATTTCACATAAAAAGACACCCCGTATAATCGGTAGAGACTGGTTATATGAACTTAAATTTTGGCCTCCGAATTTTATTCAAATTAATATTGTAAATCAATAATTCAATTCTAATAGTAAAATAACAGTTCAGAATGTGTCTGATGCGAAATGAAAATTCATGGACCGGTTTGCAGAAATATTTAGTACAGGTTGGGGAAACTTTAACGGGGAAAAAATAACTCTTCAATTGAAACCCTGCGCAAGACCGAAAAGTCTTCCTGTACACCGCGTTTCCTCCACGTTTCGACAGAAAGTTGAAGATGAAACTTCACGATTGTTAAAGAATCGTAGAATTTTATCAGTGGAGCACAGCCAATGAAGTCTTCCTGTAGTTCCGATTTTAAAACCTGATAACTCAGTACGATTATGTGGAGACTACAAATAAACGCTTAATCCACAATTAGAAATTGAGCATTTTCCTCTTCCCCACGTAGACAAAATTTTCAACTCCTTGAAAGATGGCAAATACTTCTGCGAACTTGACCTTAAAGAAGCTTATTTACAAGCTGAGTTAGATTAAGCGACTCAAGATTGCACTGTAATTATCACAGAAGTAGAAACTTATAAATATCTTCACTTTGCTTATGGGGTCAGTAAAGGCCCGGGGTCATTTCAACGCTAGATGAGTAACAAATTATCTGATATTCCAAATACGTCCGTCTTCATTGATATCATTTATCAGGTAAAAACCTAAATGATACAATGAATACATTTTGTCAAGTATCAAAAAAATAAGAGGCATGTGAATTTAAATTAAAAATAGAGAAGTGTAAACTGTTCTCAATAAGTATAGACGTATTTGGTTTCAGAATTGATGAACATGGTATTGGAGTAATCAAATCAAGCGTTGTGCCCTTGTTGAAAACATTTCCTCCTGTAAATCTTGCAATACTCAAATCATTTTAAGGAGAAATTGATTATTACTCACGTTTTCTGAACGACATGCCTTCAATTATTTCTCCTTTATATGAATGTAAAAAAAAACAATTTTGATTACCAGATTGTGACAGGGCATTTCAATTGATTAAACAAAAATTTGCTTCAGTAGAAAACTTACGACATTATGATCAGGATTTGCCTTTGATCTTAACTTGCGATGCTTCGAATACAGGTCTAGGGGCCGTTATATGCTAAGCTCTTGCAATTATTTTTGGCGTAACTAAATTCTACAATTATACTTATGGCAGATTTTTTGAACTGGAGACAGATAATGCGGCTTTAGTACGTATTTTCGGGCCAACAAAAGCTTTTCCGAGAATGGCCGCAAAAAGATTAAAGCATTATGCAATTTTTTTTATCTGCATTTAATTATAAAATTCGACCTATTAAGACAAGTGCAAATCTAGCAGATCTCCTGTCACGATCATTTCAAGAAGCAAATTATGAAATGTTTGAATTACATAGTATTTGATTGAGTGGTGACCCCACCAATGTATTTCATGTGAACAATTCTAAAATTGAAAGTTTAGACTATAAATTAATTCAAACTGAGACAAAAAAAAATAAGGTATTTGAAAAAATAGTTGTTCAATTATGATGGACGGCCTGAAGAAAAATATATACTGAAGAAATTTTACTCTACTATGACAGAAAAAATGAAATATCAGTGGATAGAGGTTGCCTATTTTGGGGATACAGAATCATCTTTTTGACTGTGTTGCGTGAAGTGGTACTAACTGAGCTACATAAAAGCCATTTGGAATGGTCCACATGAAAGAAATCGCGCTTTCATATTTCTGGTGGCCTAAGTTAGACCATGAAATAGAGCAAGTAACAGAAAATTTTTTGATATGTTTGAATAATCATAAAAATCGACCAAAAATACAACTGAAGCCATGGACTTTTTCCCCCCCTACTTGTTATATTGTTAACGCAGATTTTGCTGGTCCAGTTGGGGAGGGGATTTCGAAATAGATTCTTCTTGTTGAGACCACCCATCTATGAAAAATGTCAGAAAATGTTGGAAAAACAGAAAGAAAATTATTCAGGAAATAGAAACGCCACTTTTTCAATTGGACAAAAAGTAATGGTCTGGGACTACCGTAAGAGTCATGGGCCAGGGATTCAGGGCGTAATAATTGATGAGTCTATTCCAGGTGTAACTTTTGTAATTGATGTAAATGGTTCCAGTTAAAAGAGACACATTAATCGAATGATAAAAGGCGGTGATAGTTACAGGGAATAGAATAAATGTAGAACTCGGTTTCTGGTTGTAACTTTTAAGAGAAGGTGAACCATTAGTTAATAAGTTCTATAACTGAGAGATGAAATTATTTTTAGTATCTCTATTAGGTTCAAACCTAACAGTTAATGTTCAAGTCGTCATGCAAAACTAGGCAACATAGTTTCGTTATTGTGTAGGAGAGTGTGAGAGCGTACCCTGATTGTATTAAGGAACGCTACTTTATGTTACTCACCTTCCCCCTATTCCTTAGAATATTAGTCAAAATTAATGTGTCGAACTGTACAGTTGTGATTTGTGGGAATAAAATAAATTAACAATTATTCTTTGCGTATAAATTGTTTCTATATACTACAGAGTTCCATTGACCTCCTAACAATAACCTAATCGATCACTGAAATTTCTAAGAGAATTTTGCAGAAACTGTGGGGGTATCAAGTTGATTTCTTCTATTATGCGACGTCTTGATCCATCTAGATTGGCAGGTCGTTCTCTATTATCTCGGCATTTCAAGTTGCCCCATAAATAGACGTCCAGAGGCGATATATCAGGTGACCTCGGAGGCCACACGATAGGACCTCTTCTACTGATCCATCTTTCTGAAAAAATTTCATCCAAATAATTTCGAATATCTACCGCGAAGTGTGGGAGAGCTCCATCTTGTTGGTATCATACAATAACAGCTGAAGTTAACGGATTATTTAAATTTGGAAATAAAGCTGTTATGGCTGGCAAAATTTCATTTCTTGATAATTCCAAATATCGTTCTCCATTTAAATTCCCTTCTATAAAAAATGGACCATATATGTATTCACCGATAATACCGGCCCAATCATTCAAATTTCTGTGGATGTTGTGTATGAACCTGTAGTGTAGTTGGTCTCTCGACCAAGTACGGCAATTATACCTATTTGTATCGTTGACGCAGAAACGTAGCTTCATCCAAGAATACGATTCTATTCAGAAAATTTGGATTCGCCATAATCATTTCCTTGATGGTCTCTGAAAATTGTACTCTACGGTCAGAATCGTCTTCAATAAGCTCATGGACGAAATGGATTTTATATGGTTTCATATTTTCTGTTTTCAGTATCCTACAGGCTGACCTCTGAGAAATGTCATGATTCAAGGCTAGATCATTTCTTTTCAGTATTCTACATGCTGACCTCTGAGGAATGTCCTGATTCAAGGGAAGGTCATTTGTAAAAACCTGAAGATTTTCCCCAATTGCCTGTAAAATGTTCAACTTTGTTTCTTCGTCAGTGGCTGCCTTGGGGCGTCCTGCTCTAGGAATATCTTTAAAATGCCGACTTGTTTCATTTCCCTGAATAGTTCTACATACTGTAGATTTACTACTTCGATGATCTGGGTGAACTGTATCGATTAGACTGCGAACTTCTTGGTAAGATCGTTGTCTGTCACCAAATCGGCGCATCATCAAAACCTCGATCCATTCTGCTTCACTGAGCTTGAATGCCATTATTAGGAAATGAAGTGCAAAAATCTAAACTTCAACAAATACTTGAAATTATTTGTTAACCTGTCCGTTGATTATTGATGCAAAGGTAATCTGATTCAGGGGATATAATTATTATTATTTCTATTTTTGATTTGATGACTGTTATCTTCTGTAACTGTTGGAATGAATTGAAAATGAAATACAATGCAAAATGAAAATTTTGCATTGTATTTATTTTATATAATAGGTGTATCGGGTAAAGCAATATCAGTTTTATATGTTATTCGATTCTGTTCATCCGTAAGAATGATATCTGGCCTATTGTGTTCCACAGCTCTGTTGCATAGAATTGTTTTATCAAAATAAAGTTTATATTTCTCCTTTTCACCGATAATCTCAGGTTCATATATGTAACATTACCTTCTTTTGGAAATGAGGTCATATTTAATTCCTAAATTGAAATGCATAATATTAGCGACAGCATTATCATATTCTGAATAATCTGTTGAAGCAAGGACTGAGCAAGATGATAATATATGAAAAACTGTTTCTGAAGAACAAAAGCATCTACAGCCAAAATCATCTATATTTTTGCTTGTAAATGAGTTTTCTATAATATTTTTCATTTTTCACATTATTTCATTCCTGTCAATAAAGCATCATGTATTTAGAAATATTTATATATATATATATATATATATATATATATATATATATATATATATATATATATATATATATATATATACAATGGAATATATGATATATATATATGAAAATATAAATATATATATATCATATATATATATATATATATATATATATATATATATATATATATATATATATATATATATATATATATATATATATATATATATATATATATATATATATATATATATATATATATATATATCCTGGGTGATTCACCAGTGGCGCCGCGGTACTCTAAAGCTCTTACACTCTCGAAGATTTCAATTTTGTTCGAACGGTAGTATTGTATTTAAAAATCGAAAATCTACTTCAGCAATTCATTGTAAAGTACGTAGGGCATCCCAATTTTCTATAAAAAAAATCTTGAAAGGTTTTTTCAGAGTGGAAGACCACTATTTGTTGGAGACTCAAGAGCGTCCTAAACTCTGCTAATATGTCTTTAAATAATAAGTTTTTTCGGTGAGTAGTTTCGTGTCAATATTTTTTTTCTGTGAAAATTCATGAAAATAGGCTCTCACATCATCGCATGCTCCTTTGGCCAGAGAGGATGAATACTTTTTTCCTTTTGTTTTCTAAATGCCTGAGGATAGATTTATTGATGAGTTGGAATAGCTTATCCTCATTTTATACAGGAGTGACTCAAAAACTTATTGAATATTGTAATTGTATAAGTATCATATATTAGTTTTTTCGAACGAAACATCCTGTATTTTATTATTTATGTCAACGCATAAAATATTTTGCCATTTTTTGCAGAAGTCACCTTATCTTTATCTTCGATCATTTTCGAATTAAAAAATAAACTAAAATAATAAAATCAGAGGTTGCGAAAGAAGAGTCTATTACATATCATTATACTTGATCTGAGAAATGGAGATATTTTAAGGTAGACGTGTATGAAATACGTAATATATTGGTTTTTGGTGAGATGATCTACGAGGTGTTGAACTATTAAAATAAAGGTTCGAAATGTTGCCCGTTTTTTTGTAGACACAACTCAATCCTTTTGAGGAAAGACCGTTGAACTATCGACAATATTTGCGGATTAACTGACTGAAAGGCGTCGACTATTCTCTGTCTCATTTCCAGCTGTGTTGTAGAAGGAATCTGGTAAACCATGCCTTTAATGCCTAACCCCACAAGAAAAAATCTAGACTTCAAAGGTCCGGAGACATAACAGGTCATCTAACCGGACCACCACGTCCTAACCATTTGGTTGGAAATACATGATTCAAATGCTCCCTAATCTGTGTGAGTAATGTGCAGGTTCTCCATCCTGTTGAAACCATAAATCTTGTCTTATATGCTCTGGTCCCCCTCGGGGATTCTCACCTTGTCGTGGTGAGGGTGCTTTGTTGATGATCCCAGAAGCTATGTCGGCCGTAATTTATTATTGGCAGGGTCAACCATGTCGAAAAGGTCCTGAGGGACACTTAACTAAGAAGAATCCACTCCGCCCGGCTGTCGTATTGTGGCTTAGGGCTTGCACGGAGTATAACGATGCCAGTTTTGGAGATGTTCTTAACAGGGGTCTTGGCTTAACCGCCCAGACTAAGTGCATGGAGAGCACAATAAAAACTCCCCCAAGCCAAGGTAAAATAAAAATATGCCGATGGCTGCTTGGCTAGTGAGAAGACTAGTCGATAGTATGCGAACTCCGGATACCAGGCGCCTTCCGGTTTCAATTTTGCCTTACTGCGGTAATGCGGGGCTCTGTCGCAGGTGACCGTTATTTCTCCGCTATTCGTGGGAACAAGATAAGAAGTGAAAACAAAAAACTAGGGCAGGTCCTGCCTCAAAAGGTCCAAATCCAAAAGACGATGGAGAACCTATGGAACTGGAACAGGAAAAAATGCCAGACATAGAAACTGAAAACGCCCTACTCCAAAGCAGCTCTGAAGGGAAAAATTCAAAGGCTCCCAAGAGGATAAAATTCCTCATAAAGATGGTGATGACGGCAGAAGAAGATAGAGTTGAAGCCTTACAGCCGATGAATCCTCGAGATAAGAGAGCAAAAAGAGCTCGATATGATGGCAGTACGCCAAAAAGAAGGGGGCAAAAACGCCCCAAAATGGAAGCACCCGTTGCTCCAAAAAAATATGCAGGAAGCTTCGTTCAGTCGAGCGGTATCTGGAGTAAAGATAGGAATCCTGCATAAAAATTTCCCGAGTGAACTCTTAACTGGGGACCAAGTTACGTCCCTGGAGGAGTTCGTCTTGGATAAAGTGGTAGGGGAGGGATTGAAGGCGGAACTGAAGTCCAAATTCCTTAAGCGCCACAGTAGACCAGAATGGCTCGGACTCGCGTGCGCCTATGAGACCACTGCACAGTGGCTGAAAAGCATCGAGTCGCAGTTAAAACTCTGTATCGGTGCTAGCCTAAGATTGGTGAATGAGGCAGAATTGCCTCACCCAGAAATCCTCTAGGGTACCTACCAGGAAGCCAGAACTACCCTAACGAGAAAATCCTGGAACTAATTGAGGCCCAAAATGACCTCACTGCAACTAGATGAAGGATTCTCAGGAAAAAACCTGTTGAAAACTTCCTAAAATAAACCATTTCGGCAGATATACAATCTGTTGAAAAGCTGAAAGATACTGGCTATCGGGTTAGCTACAGATTCGGAAATATTCAGTTCTGACTCAAGAGCAAACCCGATACAAAGGAGGCCCCAACAGTGACCTCAACTATAGTAAGCCAACCGGAGGGGACGACCCCATCGAAGCAGTTAGAGGGGGGAACTAACAGCACACCGCTCCAAGGGAACTCCAATACAGCTGCCAATGGGGAAACCTCATCCTAATGGCTAACAAATTCGAATGCCTTCAGGTCCACCTGCATCATGCACAGGCTGCTTCAAGCATCCTATGCAGGTTGGCCACAACAAGGCAAATACGAGTAGGGCTCATTCAAGAGCACTGGATTAATAGGGGAAAAATCAGAGGTCT
This sequence comes from Cryptolaemus montrouzieri, assembly GCA_013387265.2. Taxonomy (NCBI): domain Eukaryota; kingdom Metazoa; phylum Arthropoda; class Insecta; order Coleoptera; family Coccinellidae; genus Cryptolaemus; species Cryptolaemus montrouzieri. The sequence continues at coordinate 56,158,120 of JABFTP020000103.1, forward strand.
CTCAACTAATTCATATGAAATAGTCTACAATAGCAGGTGTGTGAATCCAAGAACAGCACTAATGCTCAGAAAGATAATAATTTGCTTCTGTTCCAGAATTCATCACTAGAGATCTATCATCATGGCCTCAGCATAATTCCCAGGAGAAACATCCTCCCCACCACCATGAGAGGTACAAAAACTCGTAAGCTAGTGCTACAAGGAAAACAAACATTTGATCCTGAGCTGCGATGCGAACACTCACCACACCGTAGGGGCAGTACAGACGTCAATGAAAGAGGTAAATATCTTTTAGAATATATCTGTTCTAATAACATAGACATTGTAAATAGGGGCAATAAACCAACTTCCATAAATGCGGTTAGGAAAGAGGTCCTGGATCTTATCCTTGCCTCGCCATTTATACTACAATCAATTAAGAAGTGGCGCGTCATGGACGAAATATCTATGTCGGACCACCAAATGACTGATTTTGAAATTGACTCAGATAAGATTCGAAAAGTGGAATATAGAGCACCAAAATCTGCGGACTGGGATCTCTTTGAAGAGAGGTTGAAGTCTGAACTGGATGGTCTCGAATATAAGAAAACCACAGTGAAAGAAGAAAATGCTTCTACTCACCTAATCTAAACACTAATATAAGCATTTGAGGAGAGCTGCCCAATGAGGAAAAAACACTTCTCAAGGGATACATTTTGTGGAACAAGGAGCTTGCTCAACTCAAAGTTGGAGCCAGAAAAGTATTCATTAGGGCAAAAAGAACAGATGAATGAGACGCCTACCGAGAAGCTCTAACTAAGTACAACAAGGAACTCAGGAAATCCAAACGGCAATCATGAAAATCCTATTGCGAGGGGATCAGTGATCTTGCCCCAGCTGCACGAATTCAAAAGGTTTTAGCCAAAGACCATTCGAATGCACTTGGTCTTATCAAGGAGCCTGGAGGAGAGTATTCTAAAGATTTTGGCGGAAGCTTTCCGGACTCGAAAATACTTCCCATCAACAATACCCAACAAAAGGAGCTTGAATTGTATAGCTCCGGTAGGGAAAGCAGAAATCTAGTGGGCCGAATCTAGATAGGGTAAAAT